>BSBK01001696.1:420000-631253 GCA_027943335.1 Chamaecyparis obtusa
TGTTGTGTGACTGTAACCGGTAACAGAGACTGTGTAATCCATTTTGGGATTCAAGTACTTTTTAAATGGCATAGAGTTGTTTGTGTTTCCAATGCAATTTATTCCTTATGGTGTTTTAACAACTCTATATGTGATTATTTTGTAGGGAAGATTTCATTTCATAGGTTCTTTTTAAATTTCTTTAAGTTGGTAGTTCTTTGATCCATTATAGACTGTATAAATAAAATGGCCTCTCGAGATTTTTAGGACCATGGAAAACAAAATGTGCCTAGTTAAAATGCAAGAGGGGTCAGTGTACATAACTTTTCTTTTTTGTTTGGTAGTATAAAAACTAGGAGTGAATTATGAGCTCTTGCGCTAGGCGAGCTTGGCAATAGCCCAACTAGGTAAAAAGAGGATCAGAGTTTATATATTACAAGGTTGGATTAATTGAATAAATCAAGAATTTGGAGTATGTTGAGTCAATGAAGACAAATCTCCAAGAAATGGTAGATCCCAGTGAAATGTTTTCATCAGTTTATGACGGCAAAGCCATGATAGTGATCAATTAAGCCTATTTTTAAGGACTGTGTCCTTAAGAGAATGAATGTATTGTACATAGGGTTTGAAGAATCATAATCTTGGGAATCTCTTATAATTCCAAAAAGATTATCAAGATCCATGATTAGTTTTGGGGGTCTTTAAGCTAAATTTTGAAATAATCCCTAATTTGTACCTAGAGAGGGCTACAAGGGGCAACTAGGCCTAATTCCTAGTTTGTAGGAATATGATGGGAAGAAGATTGTATAGAGGTTATAAAATTTCAAGATGATTTTCATTTGACCTAAAAAAAATGAAATTTAACCCTACAAATCATGGTGAGAAAGTTGGCATAGGTGGCTAGAAAACCCTATGTAAATTTTAGTGAGCA
Source organism: Chamaecyparis obtusa (assembly GCA_027943335.1). NCBI lineage: Eukaryota > Viridiplantae > Streptophyta > Pinopsida > Cupressales > Cupressaceae > Chamaecyparis > Chamaecyparis obtusa. Next base: position 420,911 of record BSBK01001696.1, read on the forward strand.
TTGACACCCTTGTTGATAGGAAGAGACTTGGTTGGAAGGGTAGTGTTCTAAGTGACTTGTCCTTGAGAAATAGGGTTGGAGTATCCCTAGGAAGGTCTAGTGAAGAGGCCTTGTAAGTGAGTCAAGTGGAATCCTATTTTAAGATCCAAGACTAGTCCTATTGGATTGGTATCAGAGCCTCAAGATTGGGCTTGTGTAGTTTAAATTATATATTCACCAGAATTAGTAGATTCAAGAAAGATGGTGACTAATACTAAGTTGGAAAAGGATGTTGAGGAATAGAGAACGGAGAATAAAATCCTCAAGGAACAATTGGAAAAGATGGAAACCAAGTTAGAAGAAGAGCAACTCTGGACATCTGCAGTGAGTGAGTTGATGAAAGAAAATGAAGAGAAGGGTAAATCAGTGGCAGAGGAAGTCATGTACTTTAGGAAGAACCATTTTTGAAATCCTTGAAAGAAATGAGTGGTAGAACATTGGAAGGTGTGCCTCTTTTTAGTGGTAAAATGGAACGTCATGGAATGGATACAAGGGCTTGAAAATCATTTTGAATGTGATAGTATCACAAAAGCCCAAAAAGTTAGAGTAGACAAAACAAGATTGAGAGGAACAACTCTCACTTGGTGGAAATTTTTCCAAGATGAAAGAATCAAGGAGGGAAAGAACCCTATAACTAGTTGGAAGGGTATGGTGGCCAAGATAAGGGAGACTTATCTACCATATGATTATGAGGTGCAATTGCACAAGAAAAGGTAGAATTTGAGACAAAAAGTCCTTGAGGTGAGTACCTACATCAAAGAGTTCTATAATATTTGTTTGAGGTCATATGTGATGGAGTGATAGAGTTTGAAGGTAGATAGATACGTTAATGGATTGAAATGGAACATCCAAGAATAAATTAGTCTCCTAAGTCCTAAGATTGTACATCAATGCTATCGGCTGGATCTAAAAGTGTAAGATAAGCTTAAAAAGAAACATGATACAAGCAGCAGGGGTAGAGGTAGAGGAAGAGATGTCAGAAAGGAGGCTTTGGAGGAAGGAACTTGGAAGCAAGAACTTAAGGTGAGTCCAAGCTCATAGAGAACCAAGGAGAAACAAGCAATAGTAGAGGGGGTTACAATAGAGGAAGAGGCCCTAATAGTAACTCAAGGGGAAGATCCAATAGCCAGTGAAGAGGGTCTTATTTCTCATCCATGAAATTTTATAGTTACCATTAGTATGGCCATCCAACATATAGATGCCCAGAGAAGAGTACAACATCCCAAGGAGGAGAAAAGAGGGTGAATTTTGTACAAGATGAGTCTTCAAGTAGAAAGACAACCGATGTATCATTGGACTCGAAGATGGGAGAGAGTTTGATGATTAGAATAGCACTTATAAAGGAGCCTTTCAAGGAAGAACCAATCCAAAGAAGATCCTTATTCAGGGTTAAATGCAAGATTCTAGGTAAGGTCTGCAAAGTTATCATAGATTTTGGTTCTACTAATAACATCATATCCATGGAGGCAATATAAAAGCTTAAATTGCAAAGGATTCCCCACACTAACCCTTACAGAGTCACTTGGTTGAACAAAGACCAACATGTACTAGTTATTGAGCAAGCTTGGGTGGAGTTCTCTATAGGGAGATACAAGGACAAGTTGTTGTGTGATGTCTTGCTCATGGATGCTTTTCATCTACTATTGGAAAGACCTTGGAAATTTGATAGAGTTGCCATACATGATGGGGCCAAGAAATCATATTCCTTCAAGAAAGATGGAGTGACTTTCAAGATTCAGTCAATCTTGGAAGAGGGGGAAGTAAAGAAAGGAGGACCTAACATAATCTTAGTGAGGGAGAAGGAGTTTGTAAAGACACTAGAAGAAGTAGATGGAGTAGGCTTTGCCTTAGTGTTGAAGCCTAAGGATGAAAGAGTAATCAAGAAGGAGGACCTACCTCTAGAAGTGAAATATTTGTTGCAGAAGTACAAGGACATTTTTAGTGATGGTCAACCAACTACCCTACCTCCTAAGAGAGACATTAGCCATCAAATTGAATTCATACCTAGAGCCTCACTCCTTGACAAAGTTGCCTATAAAATGATGCAGGGGCATTCTAGGGTACTTAGTGAATCTACATGGAGGTGTGTTATTTTGGTTCTGTGTTACTCGATTGTAGCTTTAACCGACGGTCTCAGTTATTGAAGGAATCTCGGTGAAACTTCTTGCGCTCAGTGGAACTTTTGCTTGGTGATGCCTATGTTGCTCAGTGTTGGTTGGCTTGGTCGGTTGTTTCAATGGTGCTCGATTGTTTCTTTAGCACTCGGTAGTTCTGGTTTACCGACTAGATTTCTTACTAATTTGGTTGGCTGACTTGGTGCATTTAGTATTGGTATCTTTTGTTGTATTCTCCTATATAGATCTAGAGGACAACATGGATAATTAAATGTTTGTAAGGCTATTTGAGAGCTGAATGTTGTTGCATTTAATATTTTTTAATAATAGGAGCCAACTTGGCTTAGGAGTTAATTGTGTCATCTAGCTAACTTATGGCTAAAGATTAGTATTTAAGGAGTGTTTGGGTAGTTGTTTAGGTAGAGGGGAGTTAGTGGAATTAAGTGATTAGATCTGGATCCTACGAGATCTTGAAGATCAGATTTTTATCTAATAGTTTTTAACAACAGAGCTAGTGGTTGTTTTCTTAGAGACAAGGAGATTTCTTGGAGGCTTGCAAGCTCAAGTTCAGATCTACCTTAGTGTTTCCATCAGTTTCTGATTTTTTTCAGAGCTAGACTAGCTAGAGTTAGATTGGATCTTTGTTGATCTTGTAGAATTATTTCTTGATTGTAATTGGCCATAATCCAGAAGGTCTTATAGATGGGCATGTTAATGAAAATTTAGTTGAACACAATTGTCTTGTTGTGTTATTCTACATTTTGGTGTTTGCATGCTTGTTTGGACTATCCTTAATTGGACCCTCCTTACCTGTCCTGCATCAGGTGGTATCAGAGCTTGAAGATCTTGAGTGTGTGAACCAATCTCTGGTTGAGGTTGTTTGCACCAGGACCTTGTTGGTGACTTATTGCTTTGGGTTTTCAAAAATCTTGAAGGATGCCTCTGAGAAGATTGGACCCTAGCAAATCTATGTGATGTTGTGGAATCAAAGATTATAGAGAAAGTTAAACTTGATTTCAGATCTGAGATGTAATTGATGGATAATGACATGATCGCTGAGGTCATGAGAGTGATTATTGGTATGCTAAGGAATCTTGGTACTGATGATGGTTATGAGGAAGCTGCTGGATTTAATGGAGATGACTGGAGAGATAAATCTGGTGAAGACAGAACTAGTCGGTTACATAGATTTGGAGCTTGTTTAAGTACTAGTACTGAATGGAAGTTTCTACTTTCTTTGGTGCTTTGAAATCTGAGGACTTGATTGATTGGATTGGAGAATTAGAAGACTTCTTTGAGCTTGAAGAAATTAAAGATCCTCTTTGAGTAAGATTAGCACAGACTAAGTTGAAAGGACATGCTGCTCTTTGGTGGAAAGAATTACAAAGAGATACAGAAGATGAAGGTGAAATGAAGATCAATCGGTGGAGGTTGATGGTGACTAAATTGAAAGCTAAGTTCATACCTGATAACTATGAGCTTCACTTGTTTAAGAAGTTGCAGAATCTGAAGCAAAAAGATTTGACTATGGAGGACTATGCTGAGGAGTTCTATAAGTTGACTATTCGGTCTAGACACATATAACTTGGTAAGGAAAAGGTAGCTCGGTATGTGAATGGTTTGAGATTTAATATTCAGGATGAGCTTGGTATGTTGAAGATTGATTCTATTGAAGATTCTTATCAGTATGATCTAAAGGCAAAAGATAAGTTGAAAAGGAGACAACATAGTAATCCCCGAGGGAAGGAAAAGATTGATCACTCAGTGAAGGATAAACTGACTTCAGAAGATGAACTAAAACCTATGGAATTGAAAAAGAAGAAAGGTAGAGTTATCTTTAAGGGTACTTTTTATAATTGTGGTGAAGAAGGAAATCATTCTTTTGAGTGTACATAGAAGAAGCTTGGTGATCGACATACTACTGTGGTAAATGAGAACATTCAGAATAAACTTGAATCTAAGAACTTGTTGGTTCAGAGAATATTTCTTGGTACAAAGGAGGAACCTTGTTAGAGGAGTAACTTGTTCAGGACTCGGTGCAAGTCTAGAGGTAAAACTTTTTGATGTTATTGTTGATAGTGGTAGTATTGATAACCTTGTTGCTAAGGACATGGTTTAGAAACTTGGTTTGAATAGAATGAAACATCCTCATCCTTAGAGGATTGGTTGGTTGCAAAATGATCATGCTCTGGAAGTGAGGGAGCAGTGCTTTGTTGATTTTTAGATTGGCCAATATAAGGATCTTATGTTATGTGATCTTGTGGAGATGAATAGTTGTCATATATTGCTTGGTAGACCTTGGGAGTATGATTGCAGACCTATGTATGATTGTGTCAAGAATGTGTTTACTATTGAGAAGGATGACAAGAAGTTTTCCCTGATGCCTTTTCTGGATAGAAAGCTTGGTAGGAGAAGTTTGAGTATTGGTAGCCAAGTTGAGTTGGTAGATGCTGAGAGGAATGATGATCATTATGGAGAATAAGCCTGTGTGTTATCAAGGAAAGACTTGAAAAGATAGAGGAAACTAAAGTGTAAGAGTATGCAAGCTGAAAAGTTGGAGGACATGTATGTGAAGAACCAGTTCAGGGTTTATGTGTTGAATCTTGGAAGATGTTATTCCAGCCTATGAGAACATCTTTTCAAACCTGGGGTGTCTGATGAAGGGGCATTTTAGGGTACTCGGTGAATCCGCATGGAGGTGTGTTGTTTTGGTTATGTGTTACTCGGTTGTAGCTTTAATTAATGGTCTTGGTTATTGAAGGAATCTTGGTGGCTGAAGGAACTCGGTGAAACTTCTTGCGCTCAGTGGAACTTGTGCTCGGTGATGCCTGTGTTGCTTGGTGTTGCTTGGCTTGGTCAGTTGTTTCATTGGTGCTCGGTTTTTTTTATAGTGCTCGGTAGTTCTAGTTTACTGACTAGAGTTCTTGGTGATTTGGTTGGCCGGCTTGGTGCATTTATTATTGGTATCTTTTGTTGTATTCTCCTATGTAGATCTATAGGCCGACATGGAGAATTAAATGTTTGTAAGGATATTTGAGAGCTGACTATTGTTGCATTTAATATTTGTTCATAATAGGAGCTGACTTGGCTTAGGAGTTAATTGTGTCATCTAGCCGACGTGTGGCTAAAGATTAGTATTTAAGGAGTTTTTGGGTAGTTGTTTAGGTAGAGGGGAGTTAGTAGAATTTAGTGATTAGATCTGGATCCTATGAGATCTTTAAGATCATATTGTTATCTGATAGTTTGTAATAGCAGAGCTAGTGGTTGTTTGCTTGGAGACAAGGAGATTTATTGGAGGCTTGTGAGCTCAAGTTTAGATCTACCTTAGTGTTTCTATCAATTGCTGATTTGTTTCAGAGTTGGACTAGCTAGAGTTAGATTGGATCTTTGTTGATCTTGCAGAACCATTTCTTGATTGTAATTGGCCATACCCCAGAAGGCCTTAAAATTGGGCATGTTAATGAAAATTTAGTTGAACACAATTGTCTTATTGTGTTATTCCGCATTGTGGTGTTTGGCTGCTTGTTTGGACTGTCCTTAATTGGATCCTCCTTAGCTGTCATGCATCATAAAATGGCCCCACAACAAAATTTTGAAATTGCCAAACAAATTCAAGAGTTGCTTGACCAAGGCTTGATTAGAAAGAGCATAAGCCCATGTGTTTTTCCCATAGTCCCATCCCAAAAGAAAGGTGGTACTTGGAGACTTTTTACTGACTCTAGGGCCATAAATAGGATAACCATTAGGTATGGGCTTTCTATCCCTGGGATTGAAGACCTAATGAACTGCTTAGGTGGATCAAAATACTTCTAAAAAATAGACCTTAAAAGTGGATACCACTAGATAAGGATAAAGAGAGGAGATGAGTGGAAGAGAACCTTTAAGACCACTGAGGGACTCTAGTAGTGACTTTTTATGCCATTTGGGCTATCTAATGCTCCAACTACCTTCATGAGGTTAATGAATGAAGTGTTGAAGGAATTCATGGGGAAATGGGTTGTTGTGTATCTAGATGACATCTTAGTGTTTAGTAAGACAAAGGAGGATCATCTCAAGCACCTGAAAATGGTAATGCAAAGGTTACATGAAGAAAAGTTGACAATCAACTTGGAGAAAAGTGAGTTTGTAAAATAAGAGCTAGTATATCTAGGCTTTGTTATCTCTGAAGGTAATTTGAAGATGGACTCAAGAAGGTGGAGGAAATCTTGAAATGGCCTACACCTAAGTCATCTACTGAGGTTAGAAGCTTTCATGGACTAGCACAATTCTTTAGAAAATTTATTAGACAGTTTAGTGAGATATGTGCACCAGTTTTGGACATCATTAAAGGGGGTATGAAGACTAATTTTTAGTAGAGTGAGAAAGATAATAAGGGGTTTGAGACATTGAAAAAGAGGATATCCACTCAACCAATATTGGTATTTCCTAGATTTGATAAAAATTTCACAATATAATGTTATGCTAGTCATACTTCCATTGGAGCAGTCCTCAATCAAGAAGGAAGACCAGTGGCCTTTCACAGTGAAAAACTAAGTGATGCAAAACAAAGATATTCTTCTTATGACCTAGAATTATATGCACTCGTACAATAAATAAGGAAATGAAGACACTGTCTCCTCCCTAAAGAGTTTGTGTTCTATACATACAACCAAGCTTTGAGCTTCCTTAACTAACATAATAAACTAAGTCACAAACATATGAAGTGGGTGAAATACATCCAAGCCTACACCTTCACCATCAAACACAAGAAAGGACTTCAGAACAAGGTGGTAGATGCATTGAGTAGGAGGTTTCTCACATTCCAAGAAATTTAGTTTGAAAATAATTGGCATAGAGAGCTTTAAAGAGTTATACCCAGAGGATGGGGACTTTTCAACAGCTTACAAGGTGTGTAAGGACTTCCAAAATCATTTCCCTGGTGAGTACTCTGACTATACTATTCAAGATGGTCTTTTGTTTAGGGGAGAACAACTATGTGCACCTACAGGTTCAATGAGAGATAACCTAGTACAAGAGAAACATAATGGTGCATTAAAAGATCGTTTTGGTATACACAAGAACTTAGAACTAGTTAAGAGATACTACTATTGGCCTAAGATGAATAGAGATATTCAAAAGTATGTAGAAACTTTTATAATCTATCAAAAGGCTAAGAGAAATTCATCTAATGTAGGGTTGTATCAACCCCTTCCAATTGCAAATAGGCCTTGGGAATTCCTTAGTATGGATTTTGTAGCTGGGCTCCCTAAGACAAAGCAAGGGCTAGATAGTATCTTTGTGATAGTGGACAAGTTTAGTAAGATGGCCCACTTTATGCCATGAAAAACTACCCATGACACATCCTACATAGAAAATATCTTCTTTAGAGAGGTAGTAAGAATAAATGGATAACCTATCAGTATTGTATTAGATAGAGACTCTATGTTTATGAGTCATTTCTGGAAGACCCTATGGCATAAGCTTGGTACCAATCTTTCCTTCAGCTCTGCATATAATCCCCAAATGGATGGATAGACTGAGGTAGTCAACAGGATCTTTAGAAACCTCTTAAGGTGTCTCACTAAGGAGTATGGACAAGCATGGGATCAACTAATTACCCAAGCATAGTTTTCCTACAATGACACAATCAATAGGTCCATAGGGAAGAGACCCTTTGAGATAGTTTATGGAATTCATCCCAGGGGTATTTGTGAGCTTAGAGACCTTGGGAACAATTTAGAGAAGAGTGGGTATGCAAAGGAATTTTCCCATTCAATGAAGGAGGTTCATGATATAGTGAAGAAGACACTTATGAAAAGTACAACTCACACCAAACAAAATATGGTTCCAAGAAAAAAAAAAGTTCATTTCTAAATTGGAGACCTGGTTATGATACACCATGTGTGCTAAGGAAAGCACCTTCATAGGGTTAGTATCATCAATAAATTGAAATAAGAATTAAATAGCCACAAAAAGAAATCTAACTAAGCAAATTTAAATATGATTGAGCACTCTATGGCTCTCTAATTAGGGATGCTAATGATGAGCTCTCAACAAGCTCTCACTAGTGACAGTCCTAATATGAGAAATCAAATGATAAGCAAGCTAAACAAGTTAATTCCCAAAAGAAATACTAATTAGCTCTAGATTTGCCTTTTCTAACTCAAATTTGCAAGAGGTTTGATGCTTAATAAAATCTGTGGATGATTATTGCTTCAATTATGCCTTGCTTTTATATATTTTGGCAAGGGTAGGGGGTGTACTGGTTGATTTGATCATGATTTGATGAGGGTTAAGTCCATGGTTCCACCTTTGGAGACCATTTAAATATTTTGTCCTCAAAGCTTGGGACAAGAGGAAAAAATGGATGGACATGATTCTCTCTCCTTATGGGTGATGGAGATTTGATTTAAGCTTGATCCATGTGAGCTTCATCCTTCAATCCCATTGGTTGAGATATTTTCTCCCATTTGGTGGTTGAGGGAAAATCAGACTTTAATCCATTGAATTTAACTAATATCTTTAGCCATGTGTACCCCTTGAATGGGTTGATTGGATTTAAATGAAGTATGTAATTAATTAGATTAATTACATAATTAATTGATTTATCATGATTTATTTGATTTAAATTTAATTTTTGGCTTTTGATTTTTAATTAAATTTGATTTATGGCTTGATTGTAATTTTTCTTTGATTCTAGCTTGATTTAATTTGATTGCTTTGATTTTTTCTTAGTTGCTCACTTGATTGATCTTTTCCAATTTTAGGTGATTACAAATGCCCCTCTTTGAGTCGACATGTGAAGTGTATCGATTCAAAGAATGTCCTGATGATTTTTGATGAAAATTCCTAATCAAATGATGTCTGATTTGATATGATAGAAGATGTAGATTTTGATGATGGAGTTGATGCTGTTTTGATTGATTTGAAGGTCCTCGATGGTCGATCTGATGATAGTTTGTCTGATATGGTTCCTGATTTCATATGATTCGATGTTTGATGCCTCTTTCGATTGATAAACAACAAAATTTTAGATAAAATATTATGCTTTGATTTTATGGTCATGCCCCTCATTCGTTGATTAAGATGTGAGTCATGATTATTTGAGTGTATGCCCCCTCAGAAATGAAATGAAATTTGATCGTTGTTGAAAGATATGATGTTTTAAGTCAAGTTTGCATGAATTAGGTCAATTAGTAATGAATTTTGATTTCATTTCCGATAATGTATTCATGATCGTTTGATGAAAAATACACCCGATTTGGCAAAATGGGTGAAAAATTTGGGTCCTATTAGTACTGTTAAATTTTTGACCCTCATACTTGAAAAGTTCGATAAAACCCTCATTTTTTTTGACCTAGAAAGAAGAAAATGCTGAGAGCCCTAATTCTCTTAAAGCTTGTTATATTTTAACGTTACCTTTTTGTTCACTAAAGGTGCAAATAATGCATGTGTTCATTAAAACCTTAAAAAGTTGTCTACTTCATGTGTTTTGCAGTTAGGTTTTCAACGGGTCACCTTTTATTTAAAATTTCATTAAAAATTTAGCCTTTTCTATTTTAAGTCCTAACTGTCTGATTCTTTTTGATCTTGTGGTCGTTGCTATTTCTCAAACCTATGGTTGTCAGATTTTTTGACTTACGAATTTGCAACTGTATGACACCTGCAAAAGCAAGCCCGGTTTTGAAGCTATGCTATCACTAACAAGCAGATTGTATCAATGGCTATCCCAATACCTTAAAGCTGAATTAGCCACTTGTTAAGCCTTGCACTTTAGTGACATCCATCTGATTAAATGAAGAATGACAATGCCAGAGCTCTGACATTTCAGTTCTATGGCACTTTTTCTAGATTGACATCTATCCATGGTGATGTAATGCATTGGGGTTGGAGTCTTTCGAAGGTTAAATCTCAGACAAATCTTGTGGCTGTCATTATACCGCTAAAGGAAGTTGCTCTGTGTTTAAAGTTTGTGAAATTGTGACATACGTCTGATCTTCTATGTGCTTTAGACTATGAGGTGGGTTCGTGGTTGCCAGGTCATGTTGAGATGTCCATTTTTTCATTGGTTGTGTTGGAGTATGTTGTGGACATTACCAGTTAGGCAAACGCTAAATGAGAAAAATGGTATGTCCATCTACCGAATATTATGATGTGGCCATTTTTTATTTGATGAAAGGTTGGTAACAGTACAACTAACATGTGTGCTTTAGAGTATTAGTTGCTGGTGGGTCCTAAGTTTTCAAGGCCTCCACGTGTTCATTTGTAAAGTAGTGTCGCTAATTTTCAAAGGTGATAAAGATTTGTCAGCTTTTGAGAAAATTGATGGTAGTCACATTACCTTAATTCAAAGATGCTCAAAATTTTTATGCTTGCAAAATTGCGACATGTTGACACCTGTCTAGGCTGATTAAGTTAAAGTAAAGTGTGGGTTTCTACACATGGGTAAATTTGAAATGTTCTCATTGGTTGAGAACTAAGCTTGGGAAGGTATTAAAAGTTATGACATGATTTCTAACAGTCGTTTGATGTGCCAGAAGGAATTTTGATCAATAGTTCACATTCAAATTTTAATTTTTGACATTGTTTCACGTCCTGTGAATGTTGTAGCCACTAGTTTCAGTAATGGCAAACTTAATGATTTTTGTGTGGGTCAACTTTGATGGGTTGGAAATGATTACATAGTCAAATTTGATCATTAGAAGAAACACTTCTCTTCCAAGTTTCTCTCCAAGAGATTTGGTTTTCTCTATGAGCGTCGACAAGAAATTTTCTCAAGCATACGATAGGCAATTTGAAGTTGAAAGTGCACAAAATTTTAAAAGGATAAATTTTCGGTAATCAAAGTCTTCTTTGCTATTATCTTGTGATACATGGGTGGTTTTTATTTGGTATTTGTATGCTTTTCCAAACCCTAGTTGAAAATGCCGCCCAAAAGAGAGCTCTCAGGAAAAATAGACTATAAGGATAGGGGTTTTTTTGAGGATTTACTGCAGCTACTACCACACTCAAAAAATGGGGTGTCTAAGACAAAGGAATTAGTTCCCAAAAAACCTAGGGATTTTGTCAATGAGGGATTTTATGATAGGGGGCTATGGATGAGGGATGCAAAAGTGGGGAAGGATTACAATGGTTTGGTCTTATTCAGAGCTACGTATTCCCAAAGAAATGCATGTGCTCCCCTCAGTAATATATGGCAGTTCAACATTGGGAGACTCATTGTGCCTAGAGTTTTCATGGATGCTGACCTTCTCATATAGATAGCTAGAAGTTACGACCCTGTGACCAGATGTGTCAAAGATATTAATGGAAACAATTTGGTTAGCATCACAAAGGATGAAATCAGACAGGTCTTCTCACTGAATGATCCCTCTATTGGACTTGAGAAGATTGACTTTGAAGAATTTAACAAGATCTATGAGGCACAAAGAGACTATCTAAGGTTTGGCCCTTTAAGGGATTTCTTTGGCAAAATTGGGGCCATGTGTATGGTCAGTGCACACCTAAGCCTTTTAGGTTGGACCTTTTTAGTTTGAGAGCACAAGGTGTATATAAGTCCTTAGCTCTGATTTTTGGATAAGATGAGGCTAAACATATGCCTATCCCTTACATGTTTATGATAGTACAATCCCTTCACCCCCACTTGGCATTGATTTTTGTTTTTTCCCCTTACCTTGCAGACCTAATCCATGAAGGATTAATGGGGATAAAAAATATGAAAGTGGGTAGGCCTTTTGGATGGTATTCTATGCTAATGCATATGTTTTTGTACAAGGGTGTGGATTTCTTCAGTACGACAATGGATATTGTGAGGGAGAAGAATGGAGAGGCATTGCCAGTTTAGTTGTGGATCACAAAATTGTCATGGGATAGTACAGATGCTAGTTACCTTGTCTTTAATAGAAATTTTTCTTCAAGGCTCAGATCCTTGTTATAATTTGGAAATCCCAGAATTCCCATGGAACTGTTAAGGCTAATAAGGCCAAATGATTTTTGTAAAGACACCACCATAGTACACAATTTTGGCGATATAATTTTATATCCGGTTTCCACATTTTTCAAAATTTATGGTTGCAGAAAGGTGCCTTATATTTTGCCTTATCAAGTCCCTTTAAAATCAGGGTATGCTAAAATTTGAGGCAGTTAGGTGATTTTCAGGATGCAACTTTGACCAACAAAGGAAAGGGAACCTTCTTCCCAAGTGTTACCCATTGCCCATCAATACATTATTATCAAGATAGGATGGGTACATTTAAATCAGGTCTTGCAACCTTATAGAATGGCCACTTCTTTGGTGAGGTGTGCAGATAATCAAGGTTTCATCTCTGGAATGTTTAGAGAAAAGGTAAAGTGTGTTGTTAAGGAGCACCAATTCAATTTCCTAGAGGATATAATCAGGAATGAGTTTGATCTCCAAGCTAAAGAGATCAAAAAGGAGAAATGGATAATCTACAAAAAAACTATAGATTTCATCAGGAATTTTGACAAGGAGTATGACCCACTGAAATTTTTTCAGCCATGGGAAAGAAAGGTAGAAGCCCTTATGGAGTACTTTGAAGGAATTATGTAGGCAATGACTGAAAAGAGGGCTATAGTGAGTAAAACCAATCCTGAAAGGGCAAGAAGGAAGAGGAAGGGATATAGTGTCCTTCTCCCAACTCAACAAAAGGATAGGAGTCTCCCATCCTCCTCCAAGGGGAAGATACCTATGAGTGACCTAATAATAGAGGAGCCCTCTCTAAAGAGGCAAATACAAGAAGAATCTGAACTAGAGCAAGAAGTATATTCTCCTTCCCAATCCCCATTATAATTGGATGAACATGGAGTTGCTCAACAACTGGTACAGTTGAGTAATGAGGGAAATATTTTTGTTTTAAATAATGAAATGCAAGAGGGGATGCCAGAGGCACCCAAAGGAATAGACATGGACCTTATAGTAGCATATTTTGAGGGTAAGGAACTAGACCTAGTTTTGAAGCAAGCTAGTGATTCCTTTATTTTAGATGACAATTTTGTTAGGACTAGGGCATTCCTTCAGTTCTTGTGGAGGATGAAAAATAATCAATACAGGGAAATCTATGAAAAGAAGAAAGAAGAATTCCCTGATAGGGATATGACTAAAATTGAAAATGAGACAAAGGGGGAAATGATAAAGAAATTTGAGAAGATAACCCCGGAGGAAGGAAGAGCCATGATTCATACTACAAGAGTATTAATTCTCCCTGAATGGGATATTGCTAATGTAATTGTTTTTTATTTAGTTAGAAAGAGTAAAGTTACCATTCTCTCTACTATTGAACAAGCACAATAGACTACTAGGGGTGTGGCCTTCGCTGATGATCATGCTACCCTAGTTATGTGGTCCCTCAAAAGGGAAGAGAATAAGGAAAAAAGGAAGCACTTACTTCAAAATATGTTGGAAATTTACTGGTGCAAAGAGTTGGTGAGACTTCAGGTGTTGAAGCCTCAAATTCTTGGAGACAACCAAGTTTAATGTGAAGGTGGAAGAGAAAGATGCTAAGGAAAAGGAGAAATTAAGGACCAAATTTGAAACTATCCTTAAATCCTATAATAAGTTGAAGATAGAGTTGATTCAGAAGGAAAAACTAATTACACAATTTTCTGGACCACAGGATTATAGATCACCTTAGTTGATGATTGCTGATAAGCCTACATTAGCCTCTTCTTATAGTCCCATTGTTGAGTTTCCATCTTCACTTTTCCTAGAAAGAAATAGAGATGCAAGAATCAGTTGGGAAAAGTAGCAGTTGGTTGCAGAAACGAAATAAACTAAGAGAAATTAGTTCAGAGCCTGAAAAAGAGAAGGATGAGCATGTGAAGGCTAGATCCCTTGCTAATCAGAAGTATGAAGAGAAAATCACAGAGGTAATAATGTAGTTTGCTCATGATCTAAAGCCTTTAATTTTGTTTGATCATGCCAGAAGATTACAAGTTTTTCTCTCATCCTTAGATAGTAATAAAGATGAGTTTGGAGACCAATTTTGAATAAGTGGGTTGAGAGATCCCCAAATATGAGATTATTTCATTGGCTATCTAAAGGCCAAGTTGATCCTGATCCATTGATCAAGCTAGTGCATCAGTCTGTAAAGAAGCTTGTAGAGTATAGTATAATTTTGGATGATTTTAAAAGGAAGTCCAATGTGTTAAAAAAGGAGTCAACACATTTAAGTTGTGAGTTAATACCAATTGTTTTCAAGGACAGTGGTGAGTTGAAGGAATTGCACAAATGGAGAGAGGAGATGGATGAACTTTTCTTGGAAAGAATAACAACTATTTTGGAAAATACTCCTTCCTTCATCCATACCATCAAGTTATTAATGACTGCCAAATCAAAGTTTGATTTTATTTAGCAAGAGGTCAAGCAAATGGAAATCAAGTGGGAGCAGTTGTCTGACAGAAAGGCTAAATTTTTCAATTTTGTGTTCCCAAGTGAAGAGGTATTCAATAAGTGGAGATATCAATACATACCCCATGTTGAAAAGCCAGATACTCCATCTACTTCTTGAGGTGATCAAAAAGTTTTAACTCATAGTCCGTAAGTAGGTAAGATGTAGGAAATATTTATTGCAGGATGGGTCGAGAGGAAAGGAAATCAGATTTGTTTGAAGAGATCGAGGAGAGACTTGGAGACAGGTGGCTCACCTACAAGATGTCGGTCTACAATATGATTGGTTCATTTATTGTAAACCCAGTGGGGTTGTTTTAGATTTTAGGGTAAAAGTTTTGTAAACCCTAATATGATTGGTAGCTTGTTGCATTTCCTTGTATATAAAAGGATTTTCCATGATCATATTAGGCATTGAGAGCTTAGGAGTCTAGAAGATAGAAGTTTTTTTGAAGCCCTAGCCCTCAGTCGAGGATTGTAATATTTTGTATCACTTTGTAAGTAATAGAAGAAAGTACATGATGCTACCATTATTTGTAGGCTTGTTTGTCAAAATATATTGTATACAAATGATCAAGGTTTATTATACTTAATACAAATTTCAGGTCTTTATCTCTCCTCTATGTCAAAATTTGTGAATTTTTGAGTTCATCAGCAACTTGTGTATGTTTTTTATCCTGAGTCCTGACCCAGGGTTGGATTAAATATTTCTCTAAGTGAAATACATGTTCATGTGATTTACATAAGGATTATCTATAAGTAGGAAGGAGTTGAAATATTTGTATTTATGTTCATGAATTGGATTTTTCTAGGATCTTTTTGTTTTCTCTATATTTTGGTAATATATGCCCAATGGATAAGGCAATGGCCGGTATGAGTGCATTTTTATTAGGAATGATTGAAATCATTATAATTAGAAATACAAAAATCAAAACTAGTCTTTAATTTCATTTACTTATAGTTGTCCTACCTAGTGATGGAGAGTCAATGAATAATAGGTTGTTATTTAGTACTTTCTCACTGATATCTATAGTTAGATCTAGTATCAAGTTAGGAACAAAATTATATCTATTGGATCAGGTGTACCCACCTTGGTTTTGCAGAGCCAGAAGTGAAGAGGGTAGTCTTGTCACTATAGTTGGTCCAGTTACCTATAGACCTTCCCATATTTGGAACTAACCATTCCCAAAATTAGTCTTAGGTATATTGGTGTCTCATGGAGTGTAAAAACTTTTCAAGAACCAAAAAAATGACAACTCTACTGGGGATAGTATGAAATTTGTGTCAAATAATGCAGGTACAAGTTGAGTTGGACTCTTGGCCTACTTATTTTAAGCCAGTTAGTTACCATTGAACACACAGAGTTATCGTTATTTCTCTACAAATTGCCTATTCCTTTCTAAAGTTGTCTTGATCACAAGGATAGTATTTTATCAAGAATCCTAGCTTACTTGGGTGGTGACTCTAAGAGATCTTTGTACTAGTGCTAATCTAAGATTTATCTTTCTAAAATTAGTTTTAGGAATATAAGGTCCTGTAGAAAAGAACATCCAAAAGAGAATGTGGAAGGAGAGCTTCCAGCCATATCCAGACGTGGTTATATGAGAAGAGAAAAGAGTACTAATGACATGTCCTTCACATGGAAGCAAAAAGAGAATTCAAGACAAGAGAGTCTTGCCCAGCCTAGTCAAGAAGGAAATGCCTCAGAAGAATCAGGTTTAAACCAATATGAAGACTATTATTCTCCCTCAAAAAGAGATGGTGAGAAATCACAATATAATAGAAGGATAGCTCCTAGTAAACAACATGGAGTAGAAATGAGGTAAAGAAGCAAAAGTAGAAATAGACAAGATTTTGTCCCTCCTTTTACCCTTGGTTCATCATTACCCCAAGGCCTCCATGAGTCCTAGGAGTAGCAGGATGAACTGCAAGTGCAACAGGATGGATCTGAAACAACCTTGCCTGACTTTGAGGAAATTTCTGAATAAGTATATGAATTAGAAAGGAAAGTCTGTGAGCAAGAAAATATTAGGCAAAAGAGAGAAAAGGAGAAGGAAGAAAAAATTAGGCATGCCATGATAAGAGATGAGCAGTTGAAAAGATAGTTGTTAGATTTGGAAGCTCTAAACCATGTTCCTATGCCTGAACAAACAAGGGAACAACCCATCATTCAAGAGATTTTTGAAATCAGGAATCCCACGGAAAAAGGTAAGCAAAAGGCTATAGGAGTTTCAATTCATGAGCCTTTAGATCCTAAAAATCTTATAGACTAAGCTTTGAGAATAGAAGCTGACCTTGAAAAGGCTAAAAGGGAAAAGGAAATGCTAGCCAGAGAGTTGGAAAATGTAGAACTAGAAGCTACAACCCTAGAAATGAGAAGGAAAATAGATCTTCTCAGACAATCTGCAGGGCCTACAAATGTTGCCACTTCTTCTTTAATACAAGGAGGAAATGCTACTAATACTACAAACCAAATGACATGCATTCCATCGCCAGGTGGAGTCAAGATTTCTGTTGTGTCAAATACTAATACATCAACATCCCATGGTGTTGGTCCATCTCAAGTAGGATCTATCCATGAAAGATGTAAATAATTGGTCTTCCATGGTATCATTGGTTATCCTAATCCCATCCTAGATGAAATAAGGAAGAAGCTTCCAAAGTTCATTGGTAGCAATGTTATCACCTATGAGGAACGTTTAAAGAAATTTATTGATGTGATAGATGACTAAAATATTGAGCCAGATGATGTAATAATGAAGTTATTTATTCAATCCTTAACTGAAGATTCAAGGGATTGGTTCAGGGCATTGCCACATGCTAGCATAGGCTCATGGGATCAACTTAAACATTGTTTCAAAGAACAATACGGTGATAAGACAAATGAGGGCTTTATGTTGAATGAATTTAATAACATTAAGAAAATTTTCAATGAGGATGTTATTGAATTTAATGTCATATTTTAGAAAGCCATGCATAAGCTTTTACAGGTTATTAGACTAGATGATAGGGTTTGTTTAGTCACCTATCTGAATACTTTTGATTCTAAAATGGGATACCTTTTAAGAGACAAGAATCCAAGAAATCTTGAAAAAACTTATAAGTTGGCTATAAATATAGAGAGTAACCGTAGAATCTCAAGAAAACTAAGAAGGGATGATAACAAGTCATAGATGTTAAATAGAAAAGAACTAGGGAAGCCAACAAGTGCAAAACCCAAGGATGATGATTGTTTAAAGTAGATTTTGAAAGCCATAAGGGATTTGAAACATGGTGAAAACAAAAACAATAGGGTTACAGGGAATGACAAGCCTGCTTTTAATAATTGCAACAAGTTGCCAAGAATGCAAAACTATCCTTATAATACACAATGGAAGGATGGGAAACCCATACTCCCAGAAAGAAAGGATAAATGAAATGACAAGACCCATGATACCTTGCAAAGAAATTCAATGAATATGGTTGAAGAGGTTCCATGGTGTATTGTGTGTCAATCACCACATGATCCCAACTATTGTGTCATATCCCAGAGTGTCTCTACACAAGAAGAATGAGAGAGTAATGAGGAGGATCTCTATGATGATCAGGAATGTGGTATGACCTCCTCCCACCTATGGGATGAAGTGGATTCTGCTAAGGAAGATAAGAATCAAGATGTCTCGAATGCTTAGGTTAGAAATGAATCATACCATCAACAAGTTTTTTCAGATGAAGAAGATGATAAATTAGATAATGTCTAGTGTAATGCTTTAAAAAATTAAGAGATAGTTGTCTTAAGGAGGCCATCTGATGAGGAAATTGCTTTGATAACAACATAAATGGTTACTCAGGCTAAAAAAAATTACAACTTAAGCAATAGAGTAGTAGGTGACCCAAGTCAGAAGCCTGCTAGTATTTTTATTAAAAAAATTGAAAAAGATGCTAAGGTACACCAAAACAAGAAAAGGGAGGCCGATACTATTAGCAAGGTCAAAGTGAAGAAAAATGTCAAACCTAACATTGTTTATAAATTAAAGACTAAACCCTCAGAGGAGGTTGTTCCTCCTTTACAGAAGGAGGTTAAAATCAAGACTAAGGAACCCCCAAATACATTCACACAGAATGATGGTAAGGAGAATGCAAATGTGAAATAGGATATGTTTGATTCAAAGTATGTTCCTATTGATATGGGCAAATTGCTTTCACAAATCACTGTTAAGGTTCCCTTTCTTGAAATGATGAGGATAGAGGAACATAAAGAAAAGGCTCTAAATTGGGTAAATGGTGTGGTATCCATAGATACCCAAAGGGTAGATAAGATTGATAGACAAGTGGCATCTTTGAATAATGAGAATGAAAGTTGTAATGAAGAAATTGTCTCTAAAATTCCTCAAATTTATTTGGACACAAATGTTGTCAATACTGCATTAGGAACAATTGATCCTTTCTTTTTTACTTTACTGATAAATGGAAAGCTATTAAAAAATTACATGATTGATTCAAGAGCATTGAACATTGTCATGCCTACATAAGTTATGAGGTCATTAGGTTTGAAAGTGGACACTCCACATGGAAGATGTTAGGCCATGGACTCAAGAGAAGTACTAGTTGTTGGCACTATTAAGGCTTTACCTTACAGGTTGGTAGCATACCCTGGAAAATAATTAACCATGAGTGTCTTGGTTGTTGATATTCCTCCTCAGTATGGGATGTTATTGTCAAGAAAATGGAGTGCTGCTATGGGAGGAAACATCCAATGTGATTTATCATTTTCTACCTTTGACTTTGAAGGAAAAAATATCAAGGTTTCCAGGGAGCCTAGGACCCCACACATGATTGAGGAAGAAGAGGACACCATGAACTACTTTTTAGATACTGACATTAACGCTTTCAGAGTCCAGGATAAGGAAATAGAGGAAGGTGTTGAATCTACCCTTGTATCAGATAGCCAGGAGGAATGGACTGACCTTGATAGTCTATGGACTATGTATTTCGATGGAGCAA
Organism: Chamaecyparis obtusa; assembly: GCA_027943335.1. Classification (NCBI taxonomy): domain Eukaryota; kingdom Viridiplantae; phylum Streptophyta; class Pinopsida; order Cupressales; family Cupressaceae; genus Chamaecyparis; species Chamaecyparis obtusa. The sequence goes on from BSBK01001696.1 coordinate 440,432, forward strand.
GCTCAAAGGAGTGGTCTAGAGCTGGAATATTTCTCATATCTCCAAATGGTAAAAATTTCAAATTCTCATTCTCTTTGTTATTCTCATGTACAAATAATGTGGCCGAATATGAGGCCTTGTTAATTGGCTTAAGGTTAGCATCTAGACATGGCATAAAGTGCTTGAAAGTGGTGGGTGATTCTAAATTAATAGTTTCCCAAGTTAGATCAAAGTATGCATCAAAGAATCAGAAATTAAAGTAGTATAGAAATGCAGTGTGGGATGAAATTGAAAGCTTCAATTCTTTTAACATTTTTTGGGTGGAAATAAGTCAGAATAGAATGGATGACTTATTAGCTAATGTGGCTCTAAGGCCAAAAGATATTACATTTGTAGATATATCAAACATAGAGGTTCAAGCTAGACCTTCTATCCCTGACAATGTCAAAAATTGACAAGTTTTTTCTGATGACTAGGACATATTAAGATTTTTGTAGTGTGAATCTCATTTTGGTGACAAAGAGATGGATTTCAGCGCTTATGTTGATACAATAAATGGTAAAGAAGTTATTTTTGGAAAGGAAGTACTGCAATTGAAATCAAATAGAGTCCCTAAGGGGTTAGTTGCTCTTGAGAGGGAATTTGACAAAAAAGACAAGGTTTTATCGACTAATACTGATAAATCAAATGATCTTGAGGAAATCAATTTGGGAACAAGAATGGTACCCAAGAAGGTTTACATTGGCAAGTGTTTATCCCCTAGAACCAGGAGAAATTTGATTGATCTCCTCAGGAGGTTTAAACACATTTTTGCATGGTCTTATGAAGACCTCAAGGCTTATAGAGAAGACTTGTTTCAACATGAAATCCCATTGAAAGAAGGTACTAAGCCTTTTAGACAAAAATTAAGACCTGTCAATCCTACTTTGGCATCCAAAATGTAGGGAGAACTTAAGAAAATGATAGATGCCAGAATAATCAAGCCTATTAGGCATTCCACTTGGGTTTCAAATTTGGTTCCTGTCAAGAAAAAGAATGGTGATATCAGACTTTGTGTTGATTTTAGGAATTTGAATATAAACTCCTTAAAAGACAACTATGGTTTACCCAATATGGAAAATATGTTGCAAAAGGTGATAGGATCAGAATTGATGTCCATGATGGATGGTTTCTTTGGATATAATCAAGTCATGGTTAAGGAATCATAACAATTCAAGACTACATTTACTACCCCTTGGGGGACATATGTGTATGTAAGAATGCCCTTTGGATTAACTAATGCTGGTGCCACTTTCCAGAGAGCTATGGATGTTGCTTTTGCTGATTTCATTGATAGATTTATGGTGGTGTATTAGGATGACCTTACAACAGTTTAAGCCTAAGAGGAACAATATTGCCAACACTTGGAGAAATTTTTTATTAGAGCTTTAGAGTATGGTGTTTCCTTGAACCCAAAGAAATGTGCCTTTGGTGTTGTAGAAGGAAAAATTCTAGGACATATTGTTTCAAAGGATGGGGTGCGAATAGACCCTGAGAGAGTTGAGGCTATTGATAAATTATCCCATCCTAAGAATATAAAAGGGATACAGTCCTTTTTGGGACAAGTAAATTTTTTGAGGAGGTTTATTACAAATTTTGCAGAAATTAGTATCCCTATATCAAGGATGATAAAAAAGGGAGCCAAAATTGAATGGAATGCAGAGGCAATGGAAGCTTTCAAGAATATCAAGTAGGCTATTAAGAATGCCCCAATTTTGAAGACACCAGATTGCAGTAATCCCTTGCAAATTTTTTCTTTTGCATCATCCCACATGGTTGCAGCAGTATTATTACAGAAAAATGCAGAGGGATTTGAGCAACCTATTTCCTTTTTTAGTAAAACCTTACAGGCAGCTGAATTGAATTATGACATTATTGAAAAGAAAGCCTATGCCTTGGTTAGGGTTATCAAAGCTTTTAGATACTACTTGGTTGGAGCTACAATAGTTTCTTATGTCCCAAGTGTTGTAGTCAAAGACATATTGGTCCAACAGGAAGTTTTAGGGAGGAGGTGTAGATGGATCAACAGGATCCAAGAGTTTAATATTGATATCCACATTACAAAATTGGTAAGGGGATTAGGCCTTGCAAAGCTGATGGCTCAAAGAAATTTGAATGCCAATCAGATAAATATATTGGAGGAAGAGGATAGGCCCTTTGTCTGCAATATGGATTGTTGTGAATGGTATAAGGATATCATTAAATACTTGCAAAAAATGATCCTACCTCCTGAGATGAATGACAATAGAGAAAGGACTATTAGGCTCCATGCCATAAAGTATGCAATCATAGGTGGTGAATTATGATGGAGCAATGAAGGGGTATTACTCAAATGTGTAGATCAAGATAAGTCCATGATTATGTTGAAAGAAATGCACAATGGTGTTTGTGGGGGACATTATATGGAAAAGATCACAACACATAAGATTATCAAGTTAGAATTCTGGTGGCCAACACTTTTTAAAGATGCCCATCAATTTGTAAAAAGGTGTGACCCTTGTCAAAGGTTTAATAGAAAATTGAGATTCAATGGGAATTTACCCCTTAAACCTGTTACAGTGCAAGCCCCTTTCCAAAAGTGGGGCATGGATTTTATTGGAGAGATCCCTAATAAGTCTAGTGGTGGACATTCTTATATATTGGTGGCAACAGATTACTTAACCAAATGGGTTCAAAGCAATCCCAACTAGAAAGGCAACCAGTAAAGTTGTTGTTGATTTTATGTTGCAGAATATCCTCACTAGGTTTGGTTGCCCAGAAACAATGGTGGTTGATAATGCAATGTGCTTTAGATCATAGGAGTTTGTTGATTTTTTTCAGGAAAATGGTATCAAGATTTCATACTCATCTCCCTATCATCCACAAGGTAATGGCTAGGTTGAATCCAGTAACAAAAGTTTGATCAAGATATTGAAAAGAGTACTGGATAAGAATAAAAAGGCTTGGGATTCAAAGTTGTTGCAAGCATTATGGGCTGATAGGGTTACTGTAAAAAAGGCAATAGGATGTGCCCCTGTTGACTTAATCTATGGAATCAATGCAAGATTACCCCAAAATAATTTGTTACAAATGTATCAATTCATCCAAGCATATGATGATGATTTAGAAGATGAAATGACAATCAGAATTAATGATTTGATTTAGCTAAATGAAGTAAGAAGTGATGCACATGAAAAAAATGAAAAGATTCAATCCCAGTGTAAAGTTCTATATGATAAAAGGACTCTGCAAAGAGGTTTTGTGAATGGTGATCTTGTATTAATGTGGAATGCAAGATTGAAAGATAAGGGGAAACATGGAAAATTTGATCCTATTTGGCTAGGCCCTTACAGGGTTGACAGAAACTGGGGAACCGATTCGTATATATTGAAAGATATGATAGGAAATGTTATCGAATTGCCAGTTAATGGGCAATTTTTAAAGCTCTATTTCTCCTAAGGTTTCTTGAGTTCTCAATAGTTTTTAGTTTAGGGTTTTGTGTACAATCATTTTCTTTTTCGATCAAATTTTTGTGTTGGTCTTCTTCTCCAGGAGATTCTAGTTTTCTTGTTATATCTGCAAGAGATACACGTCCCCAAGTATGAGCCACTGTTAGTACTGTTAAATTTTTGACCCTCATACTTGAAAACTTTGATAAAACCCTCATTTTTTTTGACCTAGCAAGAAGAAAATGCTGAGAGCCCTAATTCTCTTAAAGCTTGTTATATTTTAATGTTACCTTTTTGTTCATTGAAGGTGCAAATAATGCATGTGTTCATTAAAACCATTAAAAGTTGTCTGCTTCATGTGTTTTGCAGTTAGGTTTTCAATAGGTCACCTTTTATTTAAAATTTCATTAAAACTTTAGCTTTTTCCATTTTAAGTCCTAACAGTCTGATTCTTTTTGATCTTGTGGTCGCCGCTATTTCTCAAACCTATGGTTGTCAGATTTTTTGACTTACGAATTTGTGACTGTATGACACCTGGCAAAGCAATCCCGATTTTGAAGTTGTTCTATCACTAACAAGCGGATTGTATTGATGGCTATCGCAATACCTTAAAGCTGAATTGGCCACTTGTTAAGCCTTGCACTTTAGTGACATCCATCTGATTAAATGAAGACTAACAATGCTAGAGCTTTGACGTTTCAATTCTGTGGCACTTTTTCTGGATTGACATTTGTCTATGGTGACGTAATGCAGTGGGGTCGTAGTCTTCCAAAGGTTAAATCTCAGATGAATCCTATGGCTGTCATTATACTACTGAAGGAAGTTGCTCGGTGTTTAAAGTTTGCAAAATTGTGACATCTGTCCTATCTTCTATGTGCTTTAGACTATGATGTTGGTCTGTGGTTGCCAGGTCATGTTGAGATGTCCATTTTTCATTGGTTGTGTTGGAGTATGATGTGGACATTGCCAGTTAGGCGAACACTAAATGAGAAAAATAGTATGTCCATCTACCGAATATTGTGATGTGGCCATTTTTGATTTGATGAAAGGTTGCTCATAGTACAACTGATAGCTGACCTCTAGAGTATCGGTTGTCGGTGGCTCCTAAGTTTTCAAGGCCTCCACGTGTTCATTTGTAAAGTGGGGTCACTAATTATCAAAGGTGATAAAGATCTATCAGCTTTTGAGAAAATTGATGGTAGTCGCATTACCTTAATTAAAAAATGCTTAGAATTTTATTCTTGCAAAATTGCGACATGTTGACACCTGTCCAGGCTGATTAAAGTTAAAGTAAAGTGTGTGTTTCTACACATGGGTAAATTTGAAATGTTCTCATTGGTCAAGAACTAAGCTTGGAAAGGTATTAAAAGTTATGACGTGGTTTCTAACAGCCATCCGATGTGCCAAAATGAATTTTGATCAACGACTCACATTCAAATTTTAATTTTTGACGTTGTTTCACATCTTGTGAATGTTGTAGCCACCAGTTTCAGTAATGGAAAACTTAATGAGTTTTGTGTGGTTTAGCTATGATGGGTTGGCAATGATTACATAGTCAGATTTGATTATTAGAAGCAACACTTCTCTTCCAAGTTTCTCTGAAAGTGATTTGGTTTTCTCCGTGAGCGTCGACAAGAAATTTTCTCAGGCATACGGTAGGCAATTTGAAGTTGAAAGTGCACAAAATTTTAAAAGGAGAAAGTTTTAGTAATCAAAGTCTTCTTTGCTATTATCTTGTGATACCTAGGTGGTTTTTATCAGGTATTTGTATGCTTTTCCAAACCCTAGTTGAAAATGTCACCCAAAAGAGAGCTCTCAGGGAAAATAGACTATAAGGACAGGGTTTTTTTTGAAGATTTACTGTAGCTACTACCACACTCAGAAAATGGGGTATCTAAGACAAAGGAATTAGTTCCCAAAAACCCTAGGGATTTTTTCAGTGAGGGATTGTATGATAGGGGGCTATGGATGAGGGATACAAAAGTGGGGAAGGATTACAATGGTTTGGTCTTATTCAGAGCTACATATTCCCAAAGAAATGCATGTGCCCCCCTTAGTAATATATGGAAGTTCGACATTGGGAGACTCATTGTGCCTAGAGTTTTCATGGATTTTGACCTTCTCATATAGATAGCTAGAAGTTACAACCCTGTGACTAGATGTGTCAAAGATATTAATGGAAATGATTTGGTTAGCATCAGAGAGGATGAAATTAGACATGTCTTCTCACTGAATGATCCCTCTGTTGGACTTGAGAAGATTGACTTTGAAGAATTTAACAAGATCTATGAGGCACAAAGAGACTATCTAAGGTCTATCCCTTTAAGGGATTTCTTTGGAAAAATTGGGGCCATGTGTATGGTCACTGCAAGCACACCTGAGCCATTTAGGTTGGACCTTTTTAGTTTGAGAGCACAAGGTGTATTAAAGTGCTTAGCTCTAATTTTCGGACAAGATGAGGCTACACATATGCCTATCCCTTACATGATTATAATAGTATAGTCCCTTCACCCCCACTTGGCACTGATTTTTTATTTTTCCCCTTACCTTGCAGATCTAATCCATGAAGGATTAATGGGGATAAAAAATATGAAAGTGGGCAGGCCTTTTGGATGGTATTCTCTGCTGATGCATATGTTTTTGTACAAGGGTGTGGATTTCTTCAGTAAAACAATGGATATTGTGAGGGAAAAGAATGGAGAGGTACTGCTAGTCTAGTTGTGGACCACATAATTGTCATGGGATAGGACAGATGCTAGTTACCTTGTCTTTGATAGAAATTTTGCTTCGATGCTCAGATCCTTGTTATTCTTTGAAAATACCAAAATTCCCATGGAACTGTTAAGGCTAATAAGGCCAAAGGAGTTTTGTAAAGACATCACCATAGTGCACAATTTTGGTGATATAATTTTATATCCGATTTCCACAGTTTTCAAAATTTATGGTTGCAGAAAGGCACCTTATATTTTGCTTATATTTTGCCTTATCAAGTCCCTTTAAAATTGGGGTATGCTAAAATTTTGAGGCAGTTAGGTGATTTGCAGGATGCAAATTTGACCAATAGAGGAAAGGAAACCTTCTTCCCAAGTGTTACCATTACCTATCAATACATTATTATCAAGATAGGATGGGTACATTTGAATCAGGTCCAGCAACCTTATAGAATGGCCACTGCTGTGGTGAGGTGTGCAGATAATGAAGGTTTCATCTCTAGAATGTTTAGAGAAAAGGTAAAGTGTGTTGTTATGGAGCATCAATTCAATTTCCCAAAGGATATAATTAGGAATGAGTTTGATCTCCAAGATTAAGAGATCAAAAAGGAGAAATGGATAATCTACAAGAAAACTGTAGATTTCGTCAAGAATTTTTACAAGGAGTATGACCCATTGAAGGTTTTTCAGCCATGGGAAAGAAAGGTAGAAGCCCTTATGGATTACTTTGAAGGAATTATGTAGGAAGTGAATGAAAAGAGGCTTGTAGTGAGTAAAATCGATCCTTTAAGGGAAAGAAGGATTTTGATTCAGCTAGGATACACAAAGTTGACCCCTAGAGTAATGTATACAATTCAGGAGAGGAAGGGATATAGTGTCCTTCTCCTAGCTCAACAAAAGGATAGGAGTCTCCCATCCTCCTCCAATGGGAAGAGACCTATGAGTGACATAATAATAGAGGAGCCCTCTCCAAAGAGGCAAAGACAAGAAGAATCCCAACCAGATCAAGAAGTCTATTCTCCTTCCCAATCCCCATTACAACTGGATGAACATGGAGTTTCTCAACAACTGGTACAATTGAGTAATGAGGGAAATATTTTTGTTTCAAATGATAAAATGCAAGAGGGGATGCCAGAGGCACCAAAAGGAATAGACATGGACCTTACAGTAGCAAAATTTGTGGGTAAGGAACTAGACCTAGTTTTGAAGCAAGCTAGTGATTCCTTTATTTCAGATGACAATTTTGTTAGGACTAGGGCATTTCTTCAGTTGTTGTGGAGGATGAAAATTAATCAATACAGGGAAATCTATGAAAAGAAGAAAGAAGAATTCCTTGATAGGGATATGATTGAAATTAAAAATGAGACAAAGGGGGAAATGATGAAGAAATTTGAGAAGATAACCCTGGAGGAAGGAAGAGTCGCGATTCATACTACAGGAGTATTAATTCTCCCTGAATGGGATATTGCTGATGCAATTAATTTTGATTCAGTTAGAAAGAGTAAAGTTACCATTCTCTCTACCACTGAACAAGCACAACAGGCTTCTAGGGGTGTGGCCTTTTTTGATGATCATGCTTCCCTAGTTATGTGGTCCCTCAAAAGGGAAGAAAATAAGGAAGGAAAGGAAGTACTTACTTCAAAATATGCTAGAAATTTACTGGTGCAAAGAGTCAGTGAGACTTCAGGTGTTGAAGCCTCAAATATAATCTTGGAGACAACCAAGTTTAATGTGAAGGTGGCAGAGAAAGATGCTAAGGAAAAGGAGGAATTAAGGACCAAATTTGAAACTATCCTTAAATCCTATAATGAGTTGAAGAGAGAGTTGATATAGAAGGACAAATTCATTACAAATTGTCTGGACCATAGGATCATAGATCACCTCAGTTGATGATTTTTGATAAGCCTATAGTAGCCTTTGCTTCTAGTCCCATTGTTGAGTTTCCACCTTCACCTTTCCCAGAAACAAATATAGATGCAAGAATCAATTGGGAAAAGTAGCAGTTGGTTGAGGAAACAAATAAACTAAGAGAAATTAGGGCAGAGCTTGAGAAAGAGAAGGATGAGCATGTGAAGGCTAGATCCCTTGCTAATTAGAAGTATGAAGAGAAAATCACAGAGGCAATAATGCAATTTTCTCATGATCTGAAGCCCTCAATTTTGTTTGATCATGCCAGAAGATAACAAGTTTTGCTCTCATCCTTAGATAGCAATAGAGATGAGTTTGGACCAATTTTGAATAAGTGGGTTGAAAGATCCCCAAATATGAGATTATTTTGTTGGCTATGTAAAGGCCAAGTTGATCCTGATCCATTGATCAAGCCAGTGCATCAGTCTATAAAGAAGCTTGTAGAGTATAGTATAATTTTGGATGATTTTAAAAGGAAGTCCAATGTGTTAAAAAAGGAGTTAACACATGTAAGTTATGAGTTAATAACAAGTGTTTTGGAAAACACTCCTTCCTTCATCCATACCATCAAGTTATTAATGACTACTAGATCAAAGTTTGATTTTATTCAGTAGGAGGTCAAGAAAATGGAAAGCAAGTGGGAGCAGTTATCTAGTAGAAAGGCTTAATTTGTCAATTTTGTGTTCCCAAGTGAAGAGGTATTCAATAAATGGAGATATCAATACATACCCCATGTTGAAAAGCCAGATACTCCATCTATTTCTTGAGGCGATCAAAAAGTTGTGACTCATAGTCCGTAAGTAGGTAAGATGTAGGAAATATTTATTACAGGATGGGTCGAGAGGAAAGGAAATCAGATTTGTTTGAAGAGGTCGAGGAGACACTTGAAGACAGACAACTTTCCTACAAGATGTCGGTCTAGAATATGATTGGTTCATTTATTGTAAACCCAGTGGGGTTATTTTAGATTTTAGGGTAAAAGTTTTGTAAACCCTAATATGATCGGTAGCTTGTTGCATTTCCTTGTATATAAAAGGAATTTTCATGATTATATTAGGCATTGAGAGCTTAAGAGTCTAGAAGATAGAAGTTTTTTTGAAGCCCTAGCCCTCAGTCAAGGATTGTAATATTTTGTATCACTTTGTAAGTAATAGAAGAAAGTACAGGCTACTACCATTATTTGTAGGCTTGTTTGTCAAAATATATTGTATACAAATGATCAAGGTTCATTATACGTAATACAAATTTCAGGTATGTATCTCTCCTCTGTGTCAAAATTTGTGAATTTCTGAGTTCATCAGCAACTTGTGTATGTGTTTTATCCTAAGTTCTGACCTAGGGTTGGATTAAATATTGCTCTAAGTGAAATACATGTTCATGTGATTTACATAAGAATTATCTATAAGTAAGGGGGAGTTGAAATATTTGTATTTATGTTCATGAATTGGATTTTTATAGGATCTTTGTGTTTTCTCTATATTTTGGTAATATATGCCCAATGGATAAGGCACTGGCTGGTATGAGTGTATTTTTATTTGGAATGATTAAAATCATTACAATAAAAAATACAACAATAAGAACTAGTCTTTAATTTCATTTACTTATAGTTGTCCTACCTAGTGATGGAGAGTCAATGAATAATAGGTTGTTATTTAGTACTTTCTCACTGATATCTGTAGTTAGATCCAGTATCAAGTTAGGAACCAAATTATATCTATTGGATCAGGTGTACCCACCTTGGTTTTGCAGAGCCAAAAGTGAAGAGGGCAGTCTTGTCCCTATAGTTGGTCCAGTTACCTATAGATCTTCCCTATTTGGAACCAACCATTCCCAAAATCAGTCTTAGGTATATTGGTGTCTCATGGAGTGTAAAATCTTTTCAAGAGCCAATAGGTCCCTGGTCACTTTTTGGTCAAAGCTACCCTTTTTAGGTCAAAATGGGCTATATATAGGGCTAAAAGTCATTTTTACTATTCATTTTCACTTTCACTTTTGACTTTTTCCTCTAACCCCTTGGAGCTATTTCGCGATGGTTATTCCAATTCAAGAGCATAGATTTGAGTGAGGGTGTCGATACTTGCATCCACCAAGCTATGGACCTTCAGTATGTACCCCGACAACTCTCTTTGTCATTTAAATGCATTTAAATTTGAAAATTTTAGATTTTTACTAGAAAAAACCCTTTTTTTTTCTTTTTCCTTTTTCAATAGCGCATTTAATAGTTTTAATGGCATGTACACAATTTCTCCATCACTTCCACAGTTTTCCACTATGTATCCACTATTTTTAATAGTGCGTACAAATGATAGAACTAGGGCATGAAACACATTCACCTTTTTTGTTGTGCGTACAAATTAGTTTGCGCATAATAGTATTTTAGCAACGCGTACAGGTAATTCTTGTAGTGCGTACTAAATTCTATATCACAAACTCATTAAAGTAGCACTTTCAATTATTTCTCCTACACATTTACCAATTTTAGTTGCGCTTTTGCCTTTTAGCACTTTTAAACAATTAAATAGCGTGTTTACCTTGTTTGGTTAAAATTGCAAACTGCTGAGTCAATTTTTTGAACCGTCTGGTGTCGTCAATCAGTCGATTGGTTTAGGTAACAAGTTTGATTTGATAGTGAGTCGTATGATGTCAATTTGAGTCAAGTCATTTTGAATGTTTAATTGTCAATCTTGATTTAGATGGTGGGTGATGATAAATTTTTCATCCTCTCTAAGTAGAATCAAGAAAATTGATTGTGGTTTGTATATTTTAAATGTTCGATTGACTTAGGATGATCCAAACATAATAATTTAAAATACTGTTGTGTTTAACTTGCTTTTTGCAAGTTGAGCTTAAATTTCTCAGAGTTAGAGGCTTGTAGCCCTTACCTTTTGAGATGATAGATAACCTGAGCGGTGCAGATCATTAGGTGATTGGCAAATGTAGACTATCATTCCTTCTTGTCCTTCCTCAATTCTACGTGAATCAAGGTCTCATTATAGCTATGGCAGAGCGATGACACTCTGACTATAACACATTTCACTTACCGATGGGGCAGATGACCATTACTCTCGAGGATGTGTACCACATCCTTCGCATCCCCACTCATGGAGAGCTGATATACTATGACTAGGTTTATGATGGGACTGCCTGTAGGCAAGTCTTTGGTGACCCGACTATTGGTGATCATTCGATCCATTGGGACCAGTTCTCTTCCTTCCCTGTTCTTCCTATTGTTCTAGGAGCATTAGTTGGTGGTTTCCTTGTTCTGGATTAGTGAGGACATGGCTTTGCAGTTGGTTAGGGTCGTATTCTTAAGGATATGATCGCACAACCACAAAAAATTGATTGGGGGACCTATGTACTTGCATAGTTATATCATGAGCTACATTCAGCTGTATATTGTCATGGGGCAACTCTTTCTACAGGTGTGATCTTGTTACAACTGTGGACATTGGAGCATATCCTTGTTGCTAGACCTATTTTTGTTTGGCTTCATGATCCATGCTGGCCCTTCACTTGGATGTATGAGGGGATGGTAGTGCAGGCCCACTTGGGCAAGCTAGACTAATGGAGATTAGTCATTGATGATATTGATCAGGTCGTATGGCGACCCTACATTGGTTGTGAGGCATGGCCTGAGGATGCGGCCAAGTTACCTTTCATGTGTATGCCCCGATGGATGATAGGGCATACGTCATTGATTATTGAGTTGTTTTTCTTCTTGACAGTCTTACGATAGTATGGTCAGACATAGGGCATGCCACAAGGATTGGCTTTGTATGCTAGGGTACAGGTAGAGAGGTCACTCTGGGGTCCACAGATTGATTACTGGATGGCTCATCAAGAGGTGTTACAGTTAGCCCACCTTCCTTGGGATATGAGGGATCATGTTGTAGATGTTAGCATGACAGAAAACTATGTTGATTGGTTTTCTCAGAACCCATTTACGAAATTTACAGGTCCTGCGGAGTCGGTGCTTGATATAGAGGAGGAGTCTGATGATGATGGTAGGGATGAGGATGGGGGTGGTCAGAGATGAGGTCATTGGGGACAACGGGACAACTGAGCGGTCAGAGGAGGTAGAGTTGTCATCCCCTTGATAGCTACTACACCAATTCCTCCTAGGGGTGGTGTCTAGATGAGGGGTGGTCGGGTTAGAGTCTGAGGTAGTGGTGTGGACAAATCTCTACATCGGGTTGGTGTGGACAGATTGGCCAGATGGGGCTAGCATAGGTTGAGAGTATTTAGGTAGGTAGATGCTTAGGTTGTGGCTGACATCAATGCTCAGGCTGCCCAGATATTGTTAGATCAAGCACAGGGTATACCAACAACTCCATAGGCTCCTCCATAGGTTATTCCATAGGCTCCTCTAGTAAAGGCTCTCGCTTCTTCTTCTATGCCTTCTTCTTCAGTTCTTCCATCTTCTTCTTCTTTCGTTCCATCTTTGTCTACTTCCATTCCATCTTCCTCTATGGCACCTCCATAGACTCCACCTATTTAGGCTTTGTCAAAGGCTTCACCCACATAGGTACCAGCATAGAATCTTGCACTAGCCTTAGCCTCAAATGTCAGATTATTACAGTATGAGATGTTATAGATGAGACAACAGGTTACTTAGCTGAGTTTTCATGATGCAGACTTCATGGCTGCTATGAGTCAGCATGGTTTACAAGCTAGTTCTAGTAGACTTCCAGATGCTGATCGTGGTCCTGATGGTGCCGGTGATTCTGGCAGTTGACATGATTTTTGATATGAGATACTTTATTTTTTGATGTATATGATGATTCATTTTTTATCTCAAGATATTGGACTCAGTTTATTCTTTGATCAGTTGAGGCTCCGTATACTTTGATACTTGTTGATACTTTGATGGACTTTGATTCCCAGATGTTATTGCTTTGATGATGATACCATGGACTTTGACAGATTTACTTTATATAACATCATTATGTGTTGGACTTCATTTTTTAGGTGCTTTGATATGGTATGCAGATCTATATGATTCTATCTCTTACATGCTTTGTTTTTATGCTTTTTAAGATGCAGTTTATGATATGAATGCACATGTTCTATTTATGCTTAAATGGTTGTCTTATTTATGACATAGAATATATGAATGCATGTGATATGGATTTAATGATTTTTTATAATGATTAATGCTATGATACATGATGCTTTATGGATGCATATGATACATGTTTTGTATGATGATGTAATCATTTAATGATTAATGCTATATGATGGTATTTATGGATGCATCTATTTGATGATATGGATAATAAATGTAATGGATATATGGTATATAAATGTGATGCAAAATGTGATGTACCTATATGATGTAATGAATGAATATTGATGTTTAATGATTAATGATTAATGTCATGATAAATGATATATGAATGTTATATGGATTAATGATGTCAATGACACAAATACAATGATATATAATGTATGGATATGATGAAAATGTATATGTAAATGCAATGACCTAATACACTTATACTTGAATATACTTCAACGTGTAAATGCAAGGAATCTTTAATGAATGCACCTAAATGGATAATACAATGTGATATGAAATGCAATGCTTTTGAATGAACTTAATGGAATTCAACTAAAATGTCCTAATGATGAAATTAGTGCTACTTAATAAGATGATTTGATGGATGCAATGAATGTCGCATAATGTAATGTAATCTTAAATGAACCTAATGGTTTAATAGGAATAATTATGAATGATTTTTGAAATGAATGCATCTAAATGAGACAGATTTAAAATGAATGAAAACTAATGAAATGCAACTTTTAAATGAACTTTAGTGAAAATGATGTGAATCAATGCGATGAAATTAGATTAAAGTGAATGCAAAATAATGTAATGAGTTTAAATAAACTTAGGGTAAAGTCTTAAATGAATGTAAGATAAGATGATTTTAACAAATGCAAGTGAACTAATGCAATGCACCCTTGTTTTTTTTATTTTTTATTTCCACCACACTTCGATCACATATAGTTTTTTATGTTTGTTTGATTTTTTATTTAACTTCACCCCCTTTCTATTTTTCTCTTGAAAATTATTTTTTGGAGCTAAGAAAGGAAAATACTTTAAATACATTTAATCTAGGATGTATGCAACTAACTGTCACTATTCAGAAATTTAGAGCTTATATTCATCATCTAGCAATTTTTGAAATCTTGAATTAGTACAACCATCACTAGTTCAACCAAGATGATATGAATACCTTTTTCACCTCTTAAATTGCTTTCCCATCCTTTGGTACGACTATCACTAATTAAATTCAATCATAAGAGTACAAATACTAGTTTTGTCAGATTCTATGTTGTAAGTGGATTTTGGTATTATGATATTTAACATCAAAATATCCAAGGTATCCTTTTGCGTAAACGAACAAAGATCTTAGTGTCTCTATATGTACATGTCCTCGATGATTCTTTGATGATCATGTCCTTAGAAAAATAATTCATACTTCAAAACTTTGATCTTAAGACAGTCATTCATAAATCAATAAAATATCATGCTTTCATCATAGCTAGTCTAGTTTAAAAACTTTCATCGATTTGCTAGAAAAGACATGATTTCTTCAATCAAGTCAACACTTAGAAAAAATTTGTGTTGTTTTTCAAATCCATATTTCAAATATAGTTCCATCCATTTCATATTTTTAATCTTGATAAAGATAAGGTCTTTGTGAGATTTTGGATCAAATTTTGCGTTTGGTACAGATTTGGATTAGGATTAGGATTTGATGAAGTGTTTCACTTATGCTTTGATGAATTGATTTGGTGTTTGATTGAAGTTTTCTTTTGATGAATCCTTCCTCCTTTAGAGTATATTTTGCCCCCAATTTGATGTGGTTACGCTTGTGGGACTTGGGACAATTTGCAAATTGGATTAGTGACAAAACCTTTAGGTATTTATAAATGCAACTGTGGTTTTAATATGAAATATATACAAATGTTGGCGAATGCAATATTTACAAGGATGACCACTAAGCATGAGACTGACTTGGACTTTCAATGGTGCCTGTTTACCTGGTTTTCGCTAATTGAATGGATTTTCTTTCCTTTTCTATTTTTAAAGCTTTTTCTCCTTTTTTTGCTACCAAGACACCTATTTGCTAGGTTTTCACCAAGGTACTTTTTCTATTTTCTTGATTTTTTTTTATTTTCTCTTTTATTTTGTATTTTTTTTGTTTCCATATCATCAAGACACCTATTTGCTAGGTTTTCACCAAGACAACATCTTTTTAAGGATCCTTTTTGAATGTTTTTGGCTTTCTTCATGCTCAATTTTCTATTGTTATTGACCTTTTCTGCATTTCTAATTTGTTTTCTCTTTTCTATTTTTCAATGTTTTTGGAATTTTCAAGATCTCTTTTGACTATATACAATAAATAGGATGCTTTCTCATCTAATATTTCTGATACTCTTTTTCTCTATCCCCCTTCAATTGCTTTAGGTGCAAAACCTTTTCAAATGTATACTGTTTATTGGCTCTTGCAATTCCTCTCCTTCACAATTAGCTAGTTTGTAAGTGCCATTGCCAAAAGACAAAGTGATCACCAAGGGTCCTAACCTGTTTGCTTCCCATTTTCCTTTCTTCTCTCTTTCTTCTCAATTCTTGGGATTTTCTCGCAACATTAAGTCACCTATTTGGAATACCCTTGGTTTGATATGTTTGTTATAGTTTCTGGTCATTTGATTCTGATACACTTTTAATTGATCAAAATCTTTTCGTTGTATTTCATCTAGTAATTCTAGTTCATGTAACCTAGAAACTCTATAGTCTTCTTTGTATGTGACTGAATGTGACCTCTAAATCAGGCACAACACAACATGGTCATTATTCACTTGATAGAATTCAGGAGAGAGTATGAAGAACTCAATCCAAATTCCATGGTGAGGTGACCTATTGCCTCCTATGTGAATGGGGTGTTTGAATACTCTCAGAACAAGAGCCAACAGCCGGGAGACCAATTCAACAATGGAGGATTTGAAAGCAAATATGAGCAAAATGAAACTAAGCTAAGAATGAATGCAATTAATCTAGAAAACTTTGAAAGAAATATGAAATGCAGATTTTTATTTGATTTTGAAATAAAGATGATATTAGACTAAGAACAAGTAAGCAAATTTAATCTAAATGTGAAATGCAGTTACACTAATATGAGAAATTAAACTAGATAATGCAATAAAAGAGCTTTGAAAATAATGAGATATGAGACTAAAAAATGCTATAGTAAGGATGCTCTCAAAAATTGCTATCTCTTGAATGAGAAAAAGAGGTTCATTAAAGGGTATGAATTATTTAATTAAAAGAATGAAATTTGCCACATTTGGGGAGTGACCTTTCGAGTAATTTGAATTATTAAATTCAAATAAAGAGGTGTCCATTCAACTAACTAAATATTTATTAATTGCTTTTTAAGGGTAACTAGCCAAAGGGGTAGATTTTAATTTAATTCAAAGTGCTTAGGACTTTAGAACTAAATTAAATTATCATAGAGGTAATTTAGCTAATTAAAGTCAAGGACTTTAGGAATTAATATTAATATTTGATTATTGCAATTTATGGTCTTTGCAATTGACATCAAGTCAAATTAAGTCAGGTAGGAGAGAGAAAATTATCTAGCGAACTAGGACTTTGGTGATGTAAAATTGAGATAATGCACCAAAATTGATGAAATTAAATAGGTGCCAATTTTGGGGTATTACATTTGCCCCTCTTTGAATTGATGTGCGAGCAGTGCATTGATTCAAAGAATAGTCTGAAGTGACAGATGAGAGTAGATCAAAGCATGAATTTTCTGAAGTCTAAGTTAGATTGCGAAGACAACAGTTCTTGAGAGAGATGAGAATCAGGATTAGATTGCCCCAATTCCCTAGAGTGAGATTTAGATGCAGATTAGGACTGTCTCCAGAATCAGGGTTAGATTGCCCCAATACAAAGCTCAGCCCTCCGAGACCTAGGTTAGATTGCCTAGATAACGGTCTAAAAGAGATTTTGAGAGTCATCTCCAGAACGAAGATTGACTCCTAGGAATCAGGGTTAGATTGCCCCAATACCCAATAGATTTCAAGAACCATCTCCAGAATGAAGAATGATCCTCGAGGATCTGAGTTAGATTTCTCAGATACCTAAGAGAGATTTCCAGATGACAAGATGCGAGGCGTGAAGATGCCCCTAGCAATGAGGACTGATGATTCAAATCAGACTAATTCAAGAAAAGATTCGACAAGATTCAAATGATGTAATCATCTTGCCCCCTCGGGAGTGAAATTGAAAGATGACATGTCAAAAGGATGATAAACAACAAGAGATTACAGAGAAAAAGCAATTAGACTAGATTCACGAAGCTGCAGAAGTGAATCGGAGCAAAGCAGAGGTCTTGTTGACCAAGTTTGATCATAGTTGACCATGGTTGACCAAATTTTGACTAGGGTTGACTTGATGAAAAGAAGAAAATATTTGAGAACATGATGCAAAGATGAGGATTTGGCAGGAAGATGACACCAGAAGGCTGACTGCACAAGCATCTGATCCAGAAGGAGTCCAATATTTAAAACATGATTTTGAGCCACTTAGAGATGTTAGATTTTGATTTTGATCCTGAAAAAGGATGTAGCCAAGATGAGACTAGGACAAAAGATGAGAACCTTTGATGAGCAAATCTAGAAGAAAGCAATCAAGAGAGCAACAAGAAAGTGCTCCAAATGCAAGCCTAGAATGAAAGATGCAAGTCTAAATGCAGGCCTAGGATGAACAAATGCAATCCTCCGGACTCGGCTGTTGGACTCATCGTATTTACCATCATTGAGTTCATTTAAGCATGGGATAATTGCAAGATGCCATACAATTCTCCCCAACATGAGAATATGAATATGACATAAGTCTTAAATTTGTCAGAATGAGGTGTAAGCATTAAGGCACAAGAAGCTAGAATGACTTGAACACCTATCCCTTTTAATTTAGCAAGTTAACATAAGCATCAAAGCACATTTGCTAGAATGACCTGAATGTCTCTTGCAAACAAACACACCAAACACATGAGAGATCTTTCTTTTGCCAAAGAGTGCTCGCAGTGAACCCTACGTTCACTTAGCAAGACGAGCGTTAGCAATTCCAAATGTAGCAAAAGAAATCACTCAAAAAAAACAAGGAGAAGAACCAACCTCACCAAGGCATCCATATAAAAGGAGTCAAGTTATGCATGACCATCCAATACGAGATGAAGGCTCTTACAGAGGGACACCCCTCTTATGTAGATTTCTTGGATCATTGGAACTAGACCAGCAAGCAGAAAACAAAGAAAAGATCATACCCCTAGTCTTTGAATTTCTCAGTCAAGAAAGACATCTTAGATTCACTCGAGGGGAAATGATAAAGCAAACAAACAAGCAAGATAAAAGCTCAGTACATTGCACAGGAACACACAAAGAGTTTTAGTTTCAGTTTACATTCGTGTTCAAGTGGATTGAAGTCGAATCGGAAGTGAACAACATTCGAAGTCTCAATGGGATAGCGACAACAGGCAAACATAGCGGAAAACCACTGGTGACCATCGCGAGAGACAAAGTCTCAAGAAGATATCGAAGTGCGAACCAAGTATCAGTAGGCAAACACAGTGAGAACCACTGGTGACCGATACAAGGAAGATTCTCAAAAGAGAGAATAAAGCACGAGCAAAACATTAGCAGGCAAACACAGTGAGAACCACTGGTGACTGATGTAAGGAAGAGATCCCAAAAGAGAGAGATCGAATGAAAGCTAAGTATCAGTAGGCAGGCACAGTGAGGACCACTAGCGACCAATACACGAGAGATCCTTGAGGAGAGATCTCAAAAGTAGCTAGGCATCAGTAGGTAGACACAACATGAAACGCTGGTGACTGATGCACAAATGAATCTTTCGAAAGTGATAGGACAATGCCCCCTAGACTAGGGAGATGCCCCCAAGTATGACTAGTTCCAATCCATGAAGAGTCGAGGAAAACTCAAAGACAAGCGCATGAGCTAGCAAACCAAAGCAGGGAACAAACTAAAGTAGGAAAGCAGGAAAATAAACTAAAGTAGGAAAGGAAGGAAACTAAATCAAGAAACTAAGAGCCAAGCGATGCTGAGATGAGATGCAGCTTTAGGAAACAAGAGGCTCCTGTTTACCAAGTTTTCACCATCTTGGTAGAGATTCTATTTTTGCTACCATGATGCATGTTTACCAGGTTTTCATCAATGGCACATTTTTCTCTTTTTCAATTTTTCTGTACTTTTCTCTTTTTTTTTTATTTTTTTGTATTTTTTTGAATATTTCATTTTTTTGTATTTTTGTATTTTTTATTTTTTTTGTATTTTTCACATTTTGTATTTTTGAAATTTTCCATTTTTTTGATTATTATCAAGGTGCCTGTTTACCAGATTTTCACCAAGATAATAGATACATCAAAGCACCTGTTTACTAGGTTTTCACTAAGATGATCATTTTTTCAGGACATTTTGCAATTTTTAGGATTTTTTGCAATATATCAATTTTTAGGATTTTTTCAGGATCAATAAATATGTACATGGGCACATAGAGAATGTTAGCTATAGAACTTCTTTAGATGAAGAGCATTGATGGGCTCTTTGAGTTTCTCTCCTTCAGTGGTGATCTCTGGAAACACAATCATTTGTAGTAGTAGCCAGCTGAGAAGTTGCAGAATCAGAACCAGATGTTGTAGTAGTAACAGGAGAGCCAACCAGTAGTGTCCAACAGTCAAGAGATCCATAGTCAAGGAAAGATCACTTAAGTGAGACCCACAAATATCCTCATGGACACACCTTAACTCTTTGTCAGATTTCCCATGCTCTAAACACTTAGGAAGAGTACATTCTAGATTTTTCTTAGTCATGCCATTAGCAATAAGGAGATACTGATATGCACTTTGGGAAAAGGCAAGATGGAGTGAAGAGGGTAAAGTATGAGAGGCAAGGGTGATGGAATGGAGGGAAGTATGAGAATTTTGGAAGCTCGAATGACAACTTTGATTTTTCCTTTCTTTGGAATCCACATAGCTTTTGAATTTTTTCTTCTTTACTTTGAGGTGCTTTTGATGACAATGCCTGTAGAATGGATTTTGAGATCCATTTTTTATTTTATTTTCTGGCTTTTGATTGTCTTCTTCTTTTTGAGGACCTTTGCGGTCTTTTGAACACCCCTCTTGCTTTCCTTTCTTTGTAGTCACATGTCGATTAGATGGGACATGGTGACCTTGAGATATAAGTGAATTCTCATGATTTTTGTTTTTATGTTGCACATCCAAGTTACTTCCAAAAGGCTCAGGAATGGTGGATGAAAGAGGCTTATATGACTGGTTCAGGTGGAGAGGTGGAAATGGAAGTGGATGGGCCACTTTTTTGGGAAATGAAGGGGGAAGAGAAGTCGATGGGATGGGCTCAAGTGCAAATATATCAGTATCATCCTCATCATTCATGAATGCATTAGATAGATCAAGAAAGTAATCTTCCATAGAGCGTTGTCAATTGTGAGTCATCTTAGAAGAGTCAGACAAGTTTGGAGGAATATTATGTGAGCCTAACCAAGATGGTCTATTCCAAGAGTTAGGTCCCCTTTCAGGTGGTAAGAGTGCATGAGTAGGAACCAATTCTATTCTAGATATACTAGGATTCCATGAGATTGTAACAAGATGGGATCTCAAATACCCATGATTTGTTGGAGCAGTAGAAGTATAACTTGGAGCAGATGGCCTAGGAGCCATAGGAATGATCTCCATAGGAGGGTGGAAAGGATCGTCATCAATAGCTTGATCTGGAGGATCATAACTTTCTCCTCTTTCTAAGTTGTTAAGACTAGCATATAAGTGCATAACATCAACTGGTATTTCTGTAGTAGCATCTGATATGGAGTCCCATTCAGCTAGAGACATAGTCAGAGGCATATTTTCTTCATCGGTATCATCTGTCAAAGGAAATGTTTCTTCAATAGAAGGATCTTGTTCAGTAGTAGGAGCAGCAGAGTAATCTGAAATAGGCATACCTTGGGGCATACCCAAGCTAAGGGAAGCATCCAATAGTTTCTCCCAGTCAATATGTGTATCATTGGAATCGGCAGTAGTAGGATTTTGTTCAACAATAGAAGTGGTGGAACAATCTAGAATAGGCATACCTTGAGGCATACCCAAGATAAGGGAAGCATCCAACAATTGCTCCCAATCAGTATGTGTGCCATTAGAGGCAATGACTTATTCAGTAGTAGCTATAGTAGTAGAAATCTGTTTAGTAGAGTGCATAAAATCCTCCTGGTGAGGACCAAAATCATGTTCTTGAAGCACTTGAGAAGGTAGATAAGACTCTTTCTAGTAGTCTGAATCAGAATTTTGATCATTCAAAGGTCTTTCATATGTCATAGGCTGAATCTGTGTTTCTTCATCATCTAAATCTGCATGTGAGTGCAAGCTGCAGCTAGGTTGGTCAAGCTCATAGCTCTGATAGCTAATACCAAATCCGTCTTCAGAAGGTTCCTCATAGGAATGTGGAGATGGAGGGAGAGTTGTCAATGACAAGATGGACTCAATCTGATATTCCCCCATGCCAATATCTTTGATCTTCAGGGTCTTTTCTATTTCTTTTAGCTTGGCATCATAGAACTCAGTGGATTCTCTATTGGCGGGAACAAAACTATCTGTCGCTTGGGTAAGCATCTTAGCAGAGCAAGTATTTAGGTTAGCACCATTGTCAATGAGGACATGGGGGATACTCTTGGGACCTATCATAACTTCATTGTGCAGGAGAGCATCATGCAGATGGCTTAACAAATGATCATGCTCTTTGGAAAAGGACAAATAGTGAGGTGAGGTTAGGTGACCCACCATAGATTGGAACCGATTGAGATCAAGATCTTTGGGGACATTTGCCTTAGTGAGGGCTTTATCCATAGATAGTTTTGGTTTGGATGTCAAAGGTTCGGGACCTTTGAGAACAATCTTTGCATGAGATTGAGTGATAGCATTCACACAAGCTAGAGACTGTGTGGTTATAAGAGGGAGATGCAGGGCCTCGCAAGATAAAGGGATTTTTGGGTTTAGGAGTATCCTCACTCCCTGGAGCAATGACCATGTCGCAGTGAGAGATCCAAAATTTTTTTCTAGCAAATCTGGAATGTGGTTGAGCTTCTATCATATCCTTCTCAGTGGCTTTGATCATTTGTATGTTAGAGCTAAGATTGAAAACCAACTTTGAGGGTTTTGGCATCATATTGTCAACAACACCGTCATTCATAATATCTATGTTTTTGTTGACAATCTTATCCTTATCCTTGTCCGAGGGAGAAGGTCCTTGCTTGTTGTCTTTGTTCAAAGTCAATTCTCCCTTCTTAACCATAAATGCTTCTATCCTCACAGCCCACCTAATCATATTGTCAAAAGTGAGGGGACCTTGTAATCATACTTGGTATCCAAAATCTGGGACAAGATTGTCCAAGAAGATATCAAGCTTCTCAGACTCAGGTAATTCATGCAGATACTTCATGCATAGTTGTCTCCATCTCTGGAGAAATGTTAGGAGAGGCTCCCCTTGTCATTGTTTCAAATTGCAAAGGTCTCAGATGTTGACCCGATATTGAATATTATGGGATTGATCATAACTCTTGTCATTTTGAGACTGACCATGACCTTGGTCATTTGGAGATTGCTCATGACTATCGCTGAATTTATCTCCCCCTAGGAAGTGGAATGGATCTCCCATCTTGAAAATAGGATCAAAAGAGTCAATAGGTGTGAGAAGATCGATTCTAGAAAGTGACCCTTCAGAGTCTTGTTGGTCTTCAAATAATGGGTTATAATATTCTTGAAATAATAAGTCAGACTGTATCTGAAACAATGGATTGTAATACTCTTGGAATGAGGAGGAATGTGAGGATCCCTCACAAAGTTCAGATTTCATAATAGATTCAAAATGACCTATGTCTTGATTATGAGGTTTGCTTCTATCTTGATCAGTATTTTGAATGGGATAAGTCTTGCCACTTCAAGTTGTGACAGTCATAGACGAAGATGTAACAAGAAAAGATTCAGGATAAAGCTAGACTCTGTCTCTAAGATAACGAAAAGGAGATAAATGGCTAGAACAGCCAAGATGCAAGATGAACCTGGTACGAATTATCAAAAAGAGATGGCTAGAACAGCCGAGATAGGACAATCACAATGCAAGGTACAAGAGCACAATAAGATAAGGTAGACTAATGAGAGACAATATGAGTCAAAGCAAAGATTGATCGATTCCTAACTCAAGACAACCATTTTTTGATGGTAAACGATAGGAAAATAGAAAAATAGATCATGGACAAAAAGTAAGATCAGATTTATGTCATTGATCAAGCACATAAGATAGCAATCAAGGAGTTCAAGAAAATAGTCTTCAAGCAATGGGCAAGGGACAAAGCAACCTTGCGCACGAACAAGAATAGTGACTTAGTATTTCTACTCCCTAAGGACTCTACTTGTGTATGTTCTTGAGAATGTTTTAGCAGGCACTTAAAACACAACAACATCCTAGCAAGTTGTCTACAAGGATATACATGGCTCTTCTAAAGGGAGTCCTCAATATACGCAAGGTACGTGAGGCACAAATCCATAGATGAGAAGAATCTAAAATCACACAGCCAGGGGGAGACAGTAACCCAAATCTCCTCCTTCACTTCTCAAAGGTATAAAGTTCTTTGAGGCTTAGCCAAGAGTGAAATCTAACTCATTCCCAAGAGATGTGTCTTTCAATTCACCACCCGCTATTTATACTTCACCAGAACACAGGAGTTAAGGTTGTCCCTTGAGGTGATGAAATCCCCAAGAGGGCCTTCTAGAAATGAAAAAGTAAGTAATTCACTATCAAAAGTATTTGAAGCACTAAAGGTGGAACACTTAACTCTTCAAGTAAATGTGAAGTGAGTCCAAAAGTGGAACATTTAACTCTTCAAGTGAATGTGAAGTGAGTCCACAAGGTGGAACATTTAACTCCTCACACAAACTCAAAGTGAGTCCAAAAGTGGAACATTTAACTCCTCACACAAATTTAAAGCGAGTCCACACCTTAGAAAACTAATGAGATCAAGAAAGCCTAAAAAGGGAGAAACTTTGTGGAACACTTAATGCTCTTTTCAAGTAGACCCCTCCCCTATGTATGAATGTTGATCTTGCATCCAAAGGGCGGTAATGAGGGGCGATTAGAAATAAGTGAGTCCAACAACCCAATTTAGCTAACAAGATCAATCAAAAGTACTCTAAGATTGCTTATCAATACTACTCACAAGCGCAGAAGGGTTTGAACTATGGAATATTTAACTTTCCAAGTAAACATGAAGTGAGTCCACAAAGTGGTGCATTTAACTCTTCATCTAAACAAGGAATGAATCCATGCCCTAAATTACTCAATGAGATTTTTGATATTGGAACCAAGAATTACTTAAGGTGTAAACACAAGCATTCACTTACACAAACTTGTATGAAAGCAAATCTATGTTCATTCATTTTCCATTAAGAGCATCAATTGAAATGTGTTTTATGAAAGCATGTAAACACTCAAGCCAAACACATGAGAGATTAATTTTATGCCCAAAAAAAGTGTTATAGAGATTTTAAGAACTCACCTTAGGTCCAAAGATCTGCAATCCAGCATTTAGCACACATCTGAAAGTACAGAATCAAGACAAATCAATGGCAAACCGTAAGATATATAACATTGCTGTCTTCAAGACAGTCTTTAAAGATTGATTTATTTGACCCATAAAATCACAATATTAAAATTTCTAGAAAAAATGAAGTTTTTAGCTAACATCAAGAACTACCATTTCCAAAAATTACAAAGTCTTATGATTCAATTTGGTTCCTCAACCAATAACCTTTTCAGACTGCAATTTTTTTGTCATAAATCAGATTTAAAACACCAATCGCTGCCTAGGGAATCACATATCTTTCTCAAAAAGAATCAAAATGAAACCAAACTAAATTCACAGTAACTATTAATGAATCTCATTTCCAAATATGTAAGTCATTTATTTTTTCCATTCATAAATCATTTTCTAAGAATAAATCATTGCCTGCAACTCCAATACAGATTGTTAAAAACTAGTTTTCACTCAAATGCCCATAACTTTCACAAATCTGCATAAAAATGACTCAAACAAAAAGGAAATGAAAGATAATTCATGTATCTTTCCAATGAATATTATTAGAGATCCTGATTCTTCACAATTTGTCTGTACCAGACATTTCAATCTGACTGTATTTAGAGAATCTCAAATCTGCAAATACCCACTTTCACCAAAATGATCATAACTTATTAATTTATTTATAAAAATGAACCAAACCAAAATAATGAAAAAGAGGATTCATCATTATATCCATCCATTACTATATTAAAAGGTTTTCAAGCTGTACATGGCCGTACAAGGCTTGGAACCAACACTAAAACTGAAAAACCAATCAAGAATGAGGCCAAAAATTGATCTTTTCTGCCCCACGGTGGGCACCAAAATTTATGTGATTGAATGTGACCTCTAAATCAGGCACACCACAACAAGGTCATTATTCACTTGATAGAATTCAGGAGAGAGTATGAAGAACTCAATCCAAATTCCATGGTGAGGCGACCTGTTGCCTCCTATGTGAATGAGGTGTTTGAATACTCTCAGAACGAGAGCCAACAGCCGGGAGACCAATTCAACAATGGAAGATTTGAAAGAAAATATGAGAAAAATGAAACTAAGCTAAGAATGAATGCAATTAATCTAGAAAACTTTGAAAGAAATATGAAATGCAGATTTTTATTTGATTTTGAAATAAAGATGATATTAGACTAAGAACAAGTAAGCAAATTTAATCTAAATGTGAAATGCAATTACACTAATATGAGAAATTAAACTAGATAATGCAATAAAAGAGCTTTGAAAATAATGAGATATGAGACTAAAAAATGCTATAGTAAGGATGCTCTCAAAAATTGCTATCTCTTGAATGAGAAAAAGAGGTTCATTAAATAGAGAAGCCCAGAGAGGAATGAAGAGTTTATTGATTTGAAACTCCTGACTCTTCATTCCCCTTTGAGACAAAAAGGTATGAATTATTTATATTAAAAGAATGAAATTTGCCACATGTGGGGAGTGACCTTTTGAGTAATTTGAATTATTAAATTCAAATAAAGAGGTGTCCATTCAATTAACTAAATATTTATTAATTCCTTTTTAAGGGTAATTAGCCAAAGGGGTAGATTTTAATTTAATTCAAAGTGCTTAGGACTTTAGGACTAAATTAAATTATCATAAAGGTAATTTAGCTAATTAAAATCAATGACTTTAGGAATTAATATTAATATTTGATTATTGTAATTTATGGTCTTTGCAATTGACATCAAGTCAAATTAAGTCAGGTAGGAGAGAGAAAATTGCCTAGGGAACTAGGACTTTGGTGATGTAAAATCGAGATAATGCACCAAAATTGATGAAATTAAATAGGTGCCAATTTTGGGGTATTACATTCTTCACTTACTAACCCATGTAATGAGACCCTTAAGGATGGAATTTCTACCTCCAAAGGTAAAACTACTTCTACTCCATAGACTAGGGAAAATGGGGTAGCTCTTGTTGGCATTGTAATGATCGTTCTATAAACCCATAGAGTAGGTTTTATTTGAATGTTCCAATCTCTACCCGAATTATCCATAGATCTCTTTAATATCTTTAAGATGTTCTTGTTTGTAGCTTCTGCTTGTCCATTACCTTGTGGGTAATATATTGAAGATGAATGATGTACCATATGAAATTTTGTACATAATTCTTTCAAAGCCTTGTTTTTGAAATGTTTTGCATTATCTGTTATGATGGCATGAGGAACACCATATCTATAGATTATGTAATTTAATATAAACAAGGATATTTGCTTTCCTGTGGCAATGGATAATGGTATAGCTTCCACCCATTTGGTAAGATATTATGTTGTAGTAATGATAAATTTATGACCATTTGAAGATGGTGGATAAATCATCCATATCAAGTCCAAACCCCATTGATAAAAGGGCCAAGGTGTATTCATAGGATGAAGCTCTTTTTCTGGTAGGTGGATCAAGTTCCCATGATATTGACACTTACGACAAGTTTTTGCAAAATGACAAGCATCCTTTTCCATCGAAGGCCAAAAATATCCTATCCTAAGAAGTTTCTTAGCTAGGGTTAACCCATTTGAATGTGACCCACAAATTCCTTCATGGATTTCTCGTAAGGCTATGTTTGATTCCTCTTTCTCTAGACATCTTATAATTATTCCATCTAGACTCTTGTGATACAATGTGTCAGATATCAAGGCATAGTGAGAAGCTTGGCGTATAAAACTTTTCTTTTGATTTCTAGTTTGGTCTAAGGGTAAGATTTGGTCTTTCAAGTAGGTGTAAATGGCTCCACACCAAGGTGATTCATGTCCTATTAGAAAACAAATGGTATGAGGATGGGAAGGGTCAAATGCGGGTTGCTCAAATTCTTCTACCAAAAATTCATATCTAGCACTTTGATCTAGTATTTGGAGAAGTGATGCCAAAGTAGCCATTACATCTATTGCTTTGTTCTTATCTCTTGGCACTCACTCAAATGTAATTAGAGTGAAGTATTTCTTAAGATCCTCAATCATATTATTGTATGGTATCAAATTATCATCTTTAGTTTGATACTCATCATTAATCTGATTAATAACTAGTTGGGAATCTCCATAGATTTGTAGCTTTGTTAGTTTCCATTCTAATGCCAACTTTATACCAATGACCAATGCTTCATACTCAGCTATGTTATTTGTGCATGGGAATAGAAATTTATATGATTTCAGAATTTTAGACCCTTGAGGAGCAACCAAAAGTATCTCTGCCCCTGATCCATGTTGTGTATAAGAGCCATCAAAATATAATTGCCATATTTTTTCTTGGACATTAACAATTTCAGAATCTGGAAATTCCATTTGAATTAGATGTTCATCTTGTAAAGGTGATTCTACTAATTGATTTTCTATTACTTGGCCTTTGATAGATTTCTGGTCCACATATTCTATATCAAATTCACTTAGAACTATGACCCATTTGGATAGTCTCCCATTCAATGGTGTTTTGCTAAGAAGGTATTTCAGAGGATCAATCTTTGCAATAAGTCTAATCTCGTGGGATAACATATAATGGCATAATTTTTTGGGAAGAAAAAACTATGGCCAAACATGCTCTTTCTATATAAGTATAGTTCAACTTATACTTCAACAATGTTCTGCTTATGTAGTATATGGCCTTTCCCTTTCCAGCTTCGTCCTCTTGAGCCAAGAATGCCCCTAGTGCATGTTCTGTTGCTGAGATATATAATATTAAGGGATTGCATCTGATTGGTGGCATTAATATTGGAGGATTCATTAAGTACAATTTCAATAAGGTGAATGCTT
This sequence comes from Chamaecyparis obtusa, assembly GCA_027943335.1. NCBI lineage: Eukaryota > Viridiplantae > Streptophyta > Pinopsida > Cupressales > Cupressaceae > Chamaecyparis > Chamaecyparis obtusa. The sequence goes on from BSBK01001696.1 coordinate 468,962, forward strand.
CTTCACATTTCTCATCCCATTTGAAAATTGTGTTTTTGTGAAGGAGTTGAGTGAAATTATGACACTTTTTGGCTAAATGAGAGATGAACCTATTAGCGTTTTTTCATGTAGAATCACTATATAGCTATTAAGATTGACTCTTAGACTCCCAATTCTAGATTCTTATAGGGAAAAGGCTAATTAAACAAGATTTAATCCTCCTACACTTTAGGCTCCACAGACCCAGGCAGGTGTACCTAAAATAAACTAAATCTGCATACATAAACACTCTCTCACTAAAACCCCTTATGCAGACATGAAAATCAGTGGATAGTAACAACAAGGATATTCACCCTTCTTCTCTTCGAACCTAGAGGCTCAAGCAGGCCAACCTATCAGATTCACTTCTACAAGGAATCACCAAAAGTATTTGCACTGTTCAATGCAATTTACAAACATTAATGCTCTTAAACTGGAAATGTAAAATGATTTCAATTAATGATTGATGAAGAAAACTGTCAGTCAAGCATAGACCAGTGCCTTATCTATTGGGCAGTAGAGTCATACAAATGTGCATTCCCAGAAAATACTAACTCCAAACTCAAGAACCCGAATGAGGTGCCTTGCAAACCATTCTTCTCATATCAATACCTGGACATCAAATTCATATGCAAACCTAGAATTCTCAGAATTTGAAATCAAGACTTACTCTCTCCTTGAAAGAAGCTCAAATTAAAACCCATAGATACCTTATAACTGGTATATTAACATGCCTTACAAGTTAATACACAAGAATTAAGACCACACATACAAAGACATCAAACAAGAACTGAACAAGGATTCCATTGTTTTCATTAAAATTCATCTGAAATTGTACATTGCAAGACCATGAACACAAAAAATAAGACTCAAAATCCTGGAAGCTGTCCCAGAAACATAAATTTCAACATCCTCATTACAATGGAGAAAAAACCAGATATAGGAGAATTGGGTCAGTTGAAAACCAACTGACAACTGTCCATTTTTGGCATAAAATATCTTCAAGTTTTTCCCACCACTTTGTTCTGCAACTGATTCTTTCCAACTGATCCACCTTCTGCAATCATTTCCCAAACTGATATGATTCTAATTCTTAGAATTCAAACCCAAATTGCTCTTTCCCATCACTGTGAAACTAAAAATCATGATTACCATCAGATTCCTTGTCTTTTCCCGTTTCCAAAAACATATAACACTCATATGTTTCGATAAAAAATGAATCTCCAGGCCATTTTTTCGTGAGCAGGTCTGTCATTTAAAATTTTTGGATTTTTTGCCTATAGTTTAAACTATATTAATCTTTTAAATTCTTTGAAATCTGCAATTTTAAATATTTCTGCACTTTTTGCCATAGAAGCCACCAGAAAGTGCCACTTGTCACCATTTGATTGGATGTTCAGACTAACCTCAGGTTAACCACCTTCATTTGGAGAACTGGCGACTGACTTTAATCTCTTAATCTCTGAACACATTCCTTAACTATGGTTAAGCCTGGCAATCACACAAATAAGTCTATCTCTGAATCTTGGAATCAGACCTTGACATTGGGTTTCATCTGGAGAATGGGCGACTGAGCCCATTCTCCCAATCTCTGAATGTTTCTTCGTTGACCGCCAAGATCTAGAGATTCAACGATTGGGTTATCTCCTATTCTCCAAATGCTTGCCTCTGATTGCCAGGAATCTGGAGAACCATTGATTGTGTATCTCTGAATCTCCAGATGCTAGCCACTTAAGGGCTAGCATCTAGCAACCAGGTGACTGGCGGTTAGCTGATCACCACCTCTAGATCTTTGAATTTTTCACTAACTGCTGGTTTGGTTCTGTGATTGCATGACTATGCGCCACATGTCCACCTTGTCTAGTCATTGCCACATCATCTCCTACAAAATATCCTTACCTTTGGTCATGGGCATAGAAATCGAGGCACCTTCACGAATGGTAATGTCAGCAAAGCCTCTAGCTCTTCATCTATATTGTATGTGCTTGGTGTTGCATATAAACACTTTAAAGTTCCCAACGACATGAATGTGGGATTAATTGTCTAGAGGTTTTTAAATGACCTTCTAAAATTTGGCCTAAGTGCCCAGTTGACACGCACACTGAGGTGGGCCCATAGGTATGAGGTGGCAACACAAGCCTTCTTCCATCTCAATTCACTCTCATATTGACCGGCCAGGTATTTGAACACCATGGATATCCCAAATAGAGTGCATGTGGGATAAACCCACATGCACATCTATTTTGTTTTATCCACCCAGATCCCCCATTTCGTGAACTCCCTTATGCATTGGTGACTCATTTTATTTTTGCTGGCATGTATTTACCTATTCACACAATGCTTGACATTGCACCTCCTTGGCTCTGTGATGGTCTCCCTCACGTTTATACTTAACAACAAATTTCAAACGCAAGTTCATATTTATTATAATTTTCTAATGAACAGACATCTTCCTCATAAGCTGGCTTTCCATTGCATTAGTGCATGGGCACACATATTCTGATTCACCTCCTTCATTATATATATAAGCAGGCACCCAAACATGCCTCGCACACATACTCAACCTTCCATATGTTTTCACGCAAGGAACCCATGTATTTACGGAGGCTTCACCAAATGGGCAAGCCTTCATTCCCCTCTACGTAGACCTCCTCTAGACTTGCGCAAGACAAGCCTGCATCCTCATTATGTGGACTGGCCTTGTGACAATTTAGGTTGGCTAATATATGAGCCTCCAAACAATATTGCATGACCACACCCTATCTTGCGCGAAAACCTCTTCTTTGTTGTGTGATAAGGCTAGCAAGACATGCCTCCAACTAAGTTGTGCAAGCCATTCTTTTTTGCTTGGGTCTCCAAATGAGCAACCCCCATATTTTTTCAATGTTAAGTTGTTATGTGTTGGTTTCCATGTTCTTTGTGCAAACTCCTTTATAAACTAGATGCTCACACAAAGGACTCAATTTCAAACTTGCGCTGGATCCTTTCCTTGCCTCCATGTGCAAGCTACCCTGATTTGTGTGAGCCCTCCAAACTTTGTTCAAAGTCTTTATCTCTTACGCAACATACTTCAAAACATGCCCAAATTCCTTGTATTTGGTTTCCTACGCAAGGACTTACCTTCATGCTGGGCCTGCAAACAAAGAGCAAGCCGGCTCCCTTCACTCACGCACTGGCTGCCTGTTCCTCATAGATTTCATTCACTTAATGCTTGGTGTCTCCTTCCACTCACGCTGCCTCCTTTGCTTTGCATTGCATGAGGCTTTTCTTATTTCTGGCATTCCACTGTCTTGCATGAGTGCCCCAAATGTGGGCAAGAATTTTCCGCTGTCATAACACGTGAGACCCCCACTCCATGCAAGCAATCCCTTTCTTAGTTTTATGCCTACTCATTTCATATTAATACACAGCCCCCAAACATGTCTCGTGAGTCCCCTCTGATATTTGCATGGGCCATCACTTGTGAAGCCCCTCCATGATGGCATTCCTAGGATTGATCTTGGACACCAAGAATGTGCGCTAGCAGTCTTCCTTCTATTTGCACAAGGCAAGGAGTCCTCCATTTTCCATGTATATTCATAATGTACAATGCAATTCTTGTATCCAGTGAAGACTGATGGTTCTCTCCCGACTAATTATCTGACAGTTGTAGGATCAGTAGAGAGATGTGTAAACAATCCTTTCACTTGATCTACAATTTCTTCATGTTTAATAGTGCCAGCCACAGGTACAACCATTTTAGCACAGTACACAATGGTAGTGTTTATGAACTTTATGTGCAATGTCAAATCTCATCCATGTTCCCACGGTCTGCAAGCTATAATGTTTGGAGAGGTGAGTGTGTATGCTGCTTCCAAATAATTTTCACTGCCACTGAAGACATATACACATATCTTTGCAACTTGTCTTTATTTATGAAGTTCCATGCATCTTCAAAACCAATGCACACGGCCATAATTGGCTCATGCCACATTGACTGGCATCACACATGCATGTTCATCTCATTTCTTTAAGTTGTTTAAAAGAGATATACCATTTGACCATAACCTTGAAAAAAAATCTATTTCATCATTTGAACAAAGATCCAACTTCATAGATTCGTCCAAAGCCTGATATACTGCACCATCGTCAAATCACTGCTCTGGTAACATGACCACCATTAATGATCGACATGGAATAAGTATAATCCTGGGATGCCCACAAAGTTCTTGATGGAATAAATGGAAAGCAGTAAACTCCAGAGTCCCAGGCACTGATGGAAATTTTTTTTTTGAAATTGAACATATTCCCCTTTTCATCAATTGCAAAGTTGCCAATTAACACTAATTGACATCTGAGACTAGCCTCAAAAATTGACAAAAAGGCCCAACAAGAAAGCGTCGTTAGGAACATACACTGACTTCCAACATTACAGTATGCTTTTCAGAGGAAAACTCATGAAGAGATCCGAGCCAAAAGATATTCATGATCAAACATAGCCATTTATAAACAAATTCTGTCTGTGCTGCCCAAAATCACATAAGTCGGCTCCGGAACTGGCCTAAAAAACTCACACGTTGAAACTTTCATGAAACGATAGCTTGGGAAATGATTCACCCTCATACAAGGAGTATAAATCCATTATTAGCATGCCCGGAAAATCAAATGATGAATTATCACCAAACACCAAAGTCAACCTGTTAGTAACATTTTGAAATAGAATAGTGAAATAAGTAGAAATTGGGTTTGGAATTGGCTTGGAAAAGTGATCAAATAGATTGGTAGAGACCTGAAAATCGTCAGGCAAGTAGTTTTCTAGGTTTATAGTATGAAACAACTTTCAATTATGTCAGACCTTGCACAGGGCACAAACTGGGATACCTCAAAGTAGGCCACTTAGAATTCTGAACAACGCACACTCAGGGAATTTTAATAATCTGCAAACGGAATGAGACTGGAAAATAGGTCAAACAGACACATAGAGGGATAAAAATTGGCAAGATGACTCTCTCTTATGCCTACAACATGATGCCACAATCAACATGTTATGACCAATCACAAGGCAAAAGATACACACCCCCAAAGTGGGTAACTTAATGAAATTATGAAAACACAGAATGCAAACTTTTGAAAACACCCTAAAATGACCACTTCAAAAACATGTCAAAACTGAAAACTGAGACCTAGAACCTATTACATATGTCAAATGATAGGTGATGAACACCCTATCCGAGTGACTTCTTATGAAAATCAATAGGCTCCATTTTCAATGCCTTCAAACTCGACCTCTTTCAAAGACTTTAAAGCACAATTTTGACAGACAATATTTCTCAAAATGTGGAGTCAAAACATGGACCAAATTTTTGAGCTCCAATAGTGGCTTTCACTAGGGACACGTGCCCTATGCGAGTATGCAGAGAACTTCAAAATCTCATGGTAGAAGCAGACCACCCCAAAGAGAATCAGCTTTAACTTTTACTTCTCAAAATTTCGAACAGGGAACCCCAAAACCAACTACCAAACAACTGAAATAGGGCAACTTTACAAAATTTACAAAAACTTACAAAGAAGTTAAAACTCTGTCAACATGAGTTAACATTTACCTTTGTCAAAGACTTGGTTCCTCCTTTGGAATTCAACTGGCAATTTGAAACTACCACTATACTCATGATGACAAAAAACATCTCGGAACATATGCTGCATAATAACTTCAAATCTGCAATCAACTATGCTTTCTCTCTTATGTCCCCCCACAAATTCCTTATCTGAAAAACAAACATCATTGGAATCATCATATATTAAAGCATATGAAAGGGGACAAACAACTAATACCTTTTCTTCTTGGTTGCAAACATCCGGCTCAACCTTAGTGCATGCTTGCATATAAAAAATAAAGCAACTATATTCACACTCATTCAATTCAGCTAAGGACTAAGACATCCTCATATGTTAAGCCAATCAAACTAAACAAATCTGATTTCTCTTGTAAATCACATCTTTATCCTCATAAGGATGGTTCACACAATTCGTATCATAAATCAAATCACCTTCATTATCAACAATGCCCAGTGGTAGAAGAATTAAACTATCAACATGTAATGCATTTTTATCAAAAGAACAACTCTCACCATATATTACCTTTCCTCCAACTAACTTCATTGGAGATGGAAGTTTAGACACAGTCATACCATTGATATCACAATCTGAAAATAAGTTACCCTCAGCAAATTCACTTTCCTGGGTACATTCTTTGAACAATGGATTAGAAACTACATGGAATTGTTTCTCATAAACATTAAAATAAAGTGCCAGCTGGTTCATATCAATGTCTTCATCAAATAACACATTGGAAACTTCATAAGACATGTCATTACATCCATCTTTGCATACACTTTCAACAGAGAAAGAAAATTCAGAATCTAAATTGGAACATGACTCATCACTACTGCTGTCATCATATGAAAAATCAGCATTACATCCAACCAAATCATTTTCACAAGTACTGGATAATGAACTTCCCCATTTGTCTTCAATCTTTACGACTTTATATCCAGCTTCATTACTAATCACACACATAGAAGACCAAAAAGAAAAATCATCTGCAACATGAGAGGAAACCAATTCATTCTCAACCTTATCCATGTTTCCACAATCCTTTTGTTTCATTTGCAATAGTAATGACAAGTGTTCCTCATCCATAGATTCATTATAATCATTATTTCTCTCAGCATTTTCATCAACATTAGTAACCGGGAAGTTATTTTCATGATTAACCTCATTATATGTATTCAAAGAGAAAGATGTGCTTTCAACAATCCAGGAAAGCTTATTACCTTCATTGGCTGAAAAAGTTTCCAGCTCTTCATCAACAACATATCTAGCAACAACATTCATTCCACTTTCACATACAACACTTTGATCAGTACAATTAGTATGGGAATGAAAGCACTGATGCTGCTCATCCTTTTCTTGATTGTTCACTTCATTCTGAGAATACACACTAGCAGAGGTATGCCTTCTTATAACATATTTCATATTGCATTAAATGTCCATAGCAAATTCAAAAGCCTGATACAGACTTTGTAGCTGTTTATCCCTCAATAGGAAACCCATCTTTTTGCCTAATGCACCCAAATAGACAACTAAACATATCTGATCATGGGGCCTACAAATCTCAGGGATATCCATCAATGTTTTAGCAAATCTACTATTAAACTTTGGTATCAACTCATCTTGTTCAATCTAAATTTCCATTAATCTATCCAGCAACAATTTGACATCTACCCACCCATCAAACTGTTCAATGAAGGATGAACTCAACTCTTCCCATGAAAAAATTGAAGCTGCTAGCAGAAATGAGAACTATTCTCTTTCATCTCCTTTCAGAGTCTGCACAAACAACCTCATCCATAGATCCTCATGACACACATCAAAATCATACATCACATCAACAAAGTCTTGAACATGCTTCTTTGCTGACTGAGACTGGTTCCTATCAAACTTTGGCAAGTATCCTCTGATTCCATCAAGGATTTCATCAGGAAAACTAGGTATGCCATCATAACAAAATGGCACATATCCTTTGACAAAAGAACTCTTATGAACATCCATTACTGGCTGTAATCTTTACATACACACTTGGATATTCTTGAAAACTAGTAACAGGAAATATACTTGTAGTTAACCTTCTATTGTCACTGAACTTTTAATCTGACATACTTCATACTTATATGATTTAAACTCAGCTTAATCCAGAAGTATGCAATTCCACTTATCTGTCCTTTCTTTTAATGACTAAATCACTTGATAAGGACCATATTAACACATTAAAAACTAAATGGAGAATACCTGGAAAATATTTTCTGATTGTTGTTGTTCACTTCACATCTGACTGAAATCTGAAACAAAGCTTCATATCTCAGGTTTGTTCTAACACAGAGTCACCACCTCCCTTTAGAGGACACAAATTTATTCACTGATCTTCCTTGAAACACCAACAGATTCTGGGCATTCCTCACAGCAAAGTCACATATATTTTAAAAATTTTACAACAACAAATCTAGGTAATACATTTTCAGATTATAACATTTATGAACTCTTCCCCAAACTAAACATAACAAGACTCTGGGATGCTCTTAATGGTAACCTTATTTCAATCCCCAGCAGAGTTGACAATCTGTTAGCGCTTTTTCATGTAGAATCACTATATAGCTATTAAGCTTGACTCTTAGACTCCCAATTCTAGATTCTTATAGGGAAAAGGCTAATTAACAAGGATTTAATCCTCCTACACTTTAGGCTCCACAAACCCAAGCAGGTGTACCTAAAACAAACTAAATCTGAATACATAAACATTCTCTCACTAAAAACCCTTATGTAGACATGAAAATCAGTGGATAGTAACAACAAGGATATTCACCCTTCTTCTCTTCGAACCCAGAGGCTTAGGTAGGCTAACCTATCAGATTCACTTCTACAAGGAATCACCAAAAGCATTTGCATTGTTCAATGCAATTTACAAACATTAATGCTCTTAAACTAGAAATCTAAAATGATTTCAATTAATGATTGATGAAGAAAACTACTAGTCAAGCACAAACTAGTGCCTTATCTATTGGGCAATAGGTTCATACAAATGTGCATTCCCAGAAAACCCTAACTCCAAACTCAAAAACCTGAATGAGGTGCCTCGCAAACTATTCTTCTCATTTCAATACTTGGACATCAAATTCATATGCAAACCTAGAATTCTCAGAATTTGAAATCAAGACTTACTCTCTCCTTGAAAGAAACTCAAATTCAAACCCACAGATACCTTATAACTGGTATATTAACATACCTTACAAGTTAATACACAAGAATTAAGACCATAAATACAAAGACATCAAACAAGAACTGAATAGGGATTCCATTGTTTTCATTAAAATTCATGTGAAACTGTACATTGAAAGACCATGAACACAAAAAATAAGACTCAAAATCCTAGAAGCTGTCCCAGCAGCATAAATTTCAACATCCTCATTACAATGGAGAAAAAACCAGATATAGGAGAATTGGGTCAGTTGAAAACCAACTGACAGCTATCCTTTTTGGCATAAAATATCTTCAAGTTTTCCCACCACTTTGTTCTGCAAATGATTCTTTCCAACTGATCCACCTTCTGCAATCATTTCCCAAACTGATCTAATTCTAATTCTCAAAATTCAAACCCAAACTGCTCTTTCCCATCACTCTGAAACTAAAAATCATGATTACCATCAGATTCCTTGTCCTTTCCCATTTCTGAAAACATATAACACTCATATGTTTTGATAAAAATGAATCTCCAGGCCATTTTTCTATGAGCAGGTTTGTCATTTAAATTTTTGGATTTTTTGCCTATAGTTTGAACTATATTAATCTTTTAAATTCTTTGAAATCTGCAATTTTAAACATTTCTGCACTTTTTGCCACAAAAGCCACTTGGAAGTGCCACTTGTCACCATTTGATTGGATGTTCAGACTAACCTCAAGTTAACCAACTTCATTTGGAGAACTGGCGACTTGCTTTAATCTCTTAATCTCTGGACACATTCCTTAACTATGGTTAAGACTAGTGATCATGCGAATAATTCTATCTTTGAATCTTGGAATCAGACCTTGACCCTGGGTTTTATCTAGAGAATGGGTGACTGAGCCCATTCTCTCAATCTCTAAATGTTTCTTCATTGACCGCCAAGATCTAGAGATTCAACGACTAGGTTATCTCTTGTTCTCAGAATGCTTGCCTATGACTACTAGGAATCTGGAGAACCAATGACTGTGTATCTCTGAATCTCTAGATGCTAGCCACTTAACTACTAGGATCTGGTGACTGGGCGACTAGTGGTTAGCTTACCGCCACCTCTAGATCTCTAAATTTTTCACTAACTGCTGGTTTGGTTCCACGATTGCATGACTATTCACCACGTGTCCACCTCGTCCAGTCAATGCCACGTCATCTCCTACAAAATATCCTTACCTTTGGTCGCAGGCATAGAAATTGAGGCACCTTCATGAACGGTCACGTGAGTAGAACCTTCGGCTCTTCATCTATATTGTATGTGCTTGGCATTGCATATAAACACTTCAAAGTTCCCAATGGCATGAATGTGGGATTAATCATCCAAAGGTTTTTGAATGACCTTCTAAAATTTTTCCTAAGTGCCCAGCTGAACTGCGCACCGAGGCAGGCCCATAGGCATGAGGCGGCAATACAAGCCTTCTTTCATCTCGATTCACTCTCATATTGACCAACCAAGTATTTGAACACCACAAATATCCCGAACAGAGTGCATGTGGGATAAACCCACATGCACATCTCCTTTGTTTTATCCGCCCAAATCCCCCATTTCATGAACTCCCTTATGTGCTAGTGCCTCATTTTATTTGTGTTGGCATGTATTTACCTGTTCATGCAATGCTTGACATTGCATCTCTTTGGCTCTATGATGGTGTCCCTCACATTTATACTTAACAACAAATTTTAAACGCAAGTTCATATTTATTATAATTTGCTAATGAACAGACATCTTCCTAATAAGTTGGCTTCCCATTGCATTAGTGCATGGGCACACATATTCTGATTCACCTCCTTCATTATATATATGCGCAAGCACCCAAACATGCCTCACGCACATACTCAACCTTCCATATGTTTTCACGCAAGGCACCCATGTGTTTACGGAGGCTTCACCAAATGGGCAAGCCTTCATTCCCCTCTGCGTAGACCTCCTCTAGACTTGCATAGGACAAGCCTGCATCCTCATTATGTGGACTGGCCTTGTGACATTTTAGGTTGGCCAATATATGAGCCCCTAAACAATATTGCATGACCACACCCTATCTTGCGCGAAAACCTCTTCTTTGTTGTGTGATAAGGCCAGAAGATGTGCCTCCAACTAACTTGCGCAGGCCATTCTTTTTTGCTTGGGTCTCCAAATGAGCAGCCTCCATAAGTTTTCAATGTTAAGTTGTTATGTGTTGGTTTCCATGTTCTTTGTGCAAACTCCTTTATAAACTAGATGCTCACACAAAGGACTCAATTTCAAATTTGCGCTGGATCCTTTCCTTACCTCCATGTGCAAGCTACCCTGATTTGTGTGAGCCCTCCAAACTTTGTGCAAAGTCCTTATCTCTTACGCATCATACTTCAAAACATGCCCAAATTCCTTGCATTTGGTTTCCTATGCAAGGACTTACCTTCATGTTGGGCCTGCAAACAGAGAGCAAGCTGACTCCCTTCACTCACGCACTTGCTGCCTGTTCCTCATAGATTTCATTCACTTAATGCTTGGTGTCTCCTTCCACTCACGCTGCCTCCTTTGCTTTGCATTGCATGAGGCTTTTCTTATTTCTGGCATTCCAATGTCTTGTGTGAGTGCCCCAAATGTGGGCAAGAATTTTCCTCTGTCATAACACATGAGACCCCCACTCCACGCAAGCAATCCCTTTCTTAGTTTTACGCCTGCTCATTTCATATTAATACACAGCCCCCAAACATGTCTCGCGAGTCCCCTTTGATATTTTCATGGGCCATCACTTGTGAAGCCCCTCCATGATGGCATTCCTAGGATTGATCTTGGACACCAAGAATGTGCGCTGGCAGTCTTCCTTCTATTTGCACAAGGCAAGGAGTCCTCCATTTTCCATGTATATTCATAATGTACAATGCAATTCTCGTATCCAGTGAAGACTGATGGTTCTCTCCCAACTAACTATCTAACAGTTGTAGGATCAGTAGAGAGATGTGTAAACAATCCTTTCACTTGATCTATAATTTCTTCATGTTTAATAGCGCCAGCCCCAGGTACAACCATTCTAGCACAGTACACAATGGTAGTGGTTATGAACTTTATGTGCAATGTCAAATCTCATCCATGTTCCCACGGTCTGCAAGCTATAATGTTTGGAGAGGTGAGTGTGTATGCTGCTTCCAAATTCTTTTCACTGCCACTAAAGACATATACACATATCTTTGCATCTTTTCTTTATTTATGAAGTTCCATGCATCTTCAAAACCAATGTACACAACCATAATTGGCTCGTGCCCCATTGACTGGCATCACACATGCGTCTTCATCTCATTTCTTTAAGTTATTTACAAGAGATATACCATTTGACCATAACCTTGAAAGAAAATATATTTCATCATTTTAACAAGATCCAACTTCATAGATTCGTCCAAAGCCTGATATACTATATCATCATCAAATCATTGCTCTGGTAACATGACCACCATTAATGATTGATATGGAATACGTAAAATCCTGAGATGCCCACAAAGTTCTTGATGGAACGAATGGAAAGCAGAAAACTCCAAAGTCCCACGCACTGATGGAAAAAACAATTTTGAAATTGAACATATTCCCCTTTTCATCAATTACAAAGTTGCCAATTAACACTAATTGACATCCGAGACTAGCCTAAAAAATTGACAAAAAGGCCCAACAGGAAAGCGCCATCAAGAAAATACACTGACTTCCAACATTACATATGTTGGTCACAGGAAAATTCATGAAGAGACCTGAGCCAAAAGATATTCATGATCAAACATAGCCATTTATAAACAAATTATGTCTACACTGCCCAAAATCACATAAGTCAGCTCCGGAACTGGCCTAAAAAACTCACCCGTTGAAACTTTCATGGAACGATAGCCAGGGCATTGATTCACCCTCATACAAGGAGTATAAATTCATTATTAGCATGCCCAAAAAATCAAATGATGAATTATCACCAAACACCAAAGTCAGCCTATTAGTAACATTTTGAAATAGAATAGTGAAATAAGTAGAAATTGGGTTTGGAATTGGCTTGGAAAAGTGATCAAATAGATTGGTAGAGACCTGAAAATTGTCAAGAAAGTAGTTTTACAGGTTTATAGTATGAAAAAACTTTTAATTATGCCAGACCTTGCACAGGGTGCAAACAAGGATACCTCAAAGTAGGCCACTTAGAATTCTGAACAATGCACACTCAAAGAATTTTAATAATCTACAAACGGAATGAGACTGGCAAATAGGTCAAACAGGCACATGGAGGGCTAAAAATTGGCAAGATGACTCTCTCTTATGCCTACATCATGATTCCATAACCGACATGTTATGACCAATCATAGGGAAAAAGATACACACCCCCAAAGTGGGCAACTTATTGAAATTCTGGAAACACACAAAATGCAGACTTTTGAAAACACCCTAAAATGACCACTTCAAAAACATGTCGAAACTAAAAACTGAGACCTAGAACCTATTAAATATGTCAAATGATAGGTGATAAATACCCTATCCAAGTGACTTCTTATGAAAATCAACACGCTCCATTTTCAATGCCTTCAAACTCGTCCTCTTTCAAAGAATTTAAAGCACAATTCTGACACTTAGACAATATTTCTCAAAATGTGGAGTCAAAACATGGACCAAATTTTTGACCTCCAACAGAACCTTCAAATGGATTGAATTTTACCTTGAAGAGATCTCATCTGACTGATATTTTGAGGTTCCCCCATTTCCATGATTGCCTTTACTTTGGCTGGGTCTACCTCTATTCCTTTTGCTAAAACTATGTATCCTAATAGTTTTCCTGATTGTACACCAAATGCACACTTTTTTGGATTGAGCTCGACTTTGAATTGTTCTAGTCTCACAAAGATCTTTTCTAAGATGGGTAGTTGTTCATCCCTTGAGTGGGAGTTAGCAAGTATATCATCTACATTGTCTTCCATGAATTTGTGCATCATGTCATGAAATATAGTCATCATGGCCCTTTGATAGGTCGCTCTGGCATTCTTGAGACCAAAGGGCATAACATTCCAGCAGAACATTCCCCATGTGCATGTGAATGTTGTCTTTCCTTGATCTTCGGGTGCTATCATTATTTAATTATAACCACTAAACCTATCCATAAGTGAGAACATTGAATGTACTATTGTTATATCTATGATGGCATCTATGCTTGGTAGAGGAAAATCATCTTTAGGACATGCAAGATCAAGATCTCTAAAGTCTGTGCAAATTATGATAGATTTGTCTGCTTTGGAAATAGGCACAATGTTCAAAATCCACTCGACATAATCAACGGATCTTATAAACCCTACTTTCAACAATGTTTCCATTAAGATAGGTGATCTTTCTTCATAGCGCTCGGGAAAAGTATCCAACCCTTCTTCCTTAGGTTCCTCTATTGGGTTTTCACCTTTGGAAATGTTCTTTATTTCTTTTTCTTTTTGATTTAATGTTGCCACAATGTGGTTTTCAACATTAGATTCTTTCCATTTTTAATTTTATTTTTATTTTTTCACTTTTTTCTGAACTGAGAGGTTGAATAATCCCCTTTGTCACTTCTTCCTAATATTTTGTGGTAGAAGAAGGCTCAATCACATTAAGGTATTGGGACACCAAGTTATCATTTAAGAATGTAAGGAGAATGGTAGGTTCAATGGAATCCCATTCGATTAGTTTGGGATAAATAAGGGTCAAAGAATCTATTCTTGAGGTTAGTCCAATAGGGTTTAGGGACATGACTTCATTTGAAGGTTCAAACATTGTATCATTTAAGTCTATAATATGTGCTTCTTCAAGATGTTTTAGAGATCTAGGGTCAAAATATTCCTCACTAGAATCCTCTAAGGTTTCCATTGGGTTAAAATATCATGGATAAAACCTAGGGTTAGATTCTTCTATAGTAGGTCTCCATGATGGTATGTAAGGTTCTCCTACCCATTGATTTCTTTCAATTTCCCAAATTAGTACATTATCTAAAATCACTTGACTAGAACTTGAAGCTTGATTCTAATTTGATTCAAAGACTTATTCTTTTCCCTTGCTAGGAGTATAGGTGTGGATGACATCAACTTCTTTATCTTGTCATGACTCACTTGACAATGAATCCCATTCCCAATTGTTTGAATCTTCATCACTTTGGGAACCTAGTTGTAATATTTGGTCATAAACCAAGGGATACTTCTTTTGAGTGTACGCTTGTTCTAGGTACCCCAATCCAGTTTTCTCCTTACTATCTCTCCATGACATTTCAATGGGTTTAACAAGTCCTTCATTTCTTTTCCCTAAAGGCCCTTGTCCTTTGTATCTCATCTTTTGCATTATTTGAAATCCTTTCCCATATTCATGTGTGGGAATGCTTATATTTTGGATGCGCTTTTCATTTGCACTTGATTCCTCATCCTTATATAGCCAATTTAGGATTTTGTTATCTTCTTCATACATGGATGAAGATGTACTTGACCTCACAAAGTGATCATTATATTTATGATGTAGATTGGATGGTCTTCCATATGATTTTTGAGATAAGGGTAGATCCATCATGGATAAGGAGTATTCACCTACACCCTTTTGTTTGATTTGACATTGCTTTTCAAAGTTTTTCATCATATGATCCATTTTTTGATAATGGTCACCTTTGGTGTAGATTTCAATAGAACTCGCTTGGTCTTCTTTCTATTTCTCAGGAGCACTTTCCTCACTAACCTTCTCTTTTCCTTTTGTTGATGTAGTTAGGCTAGTAGGACTTTGATTATTTTTGACAATAATTTCTTTTTCTTATTTTTATTTTCCCTTCAAAGATGGAAGATCTTTTGAACTTTGTCATTTCTTTATTCTTTGGGAAATAGACCCTTCTGCATTATGTGGGACTAAGGAGTCATTAATAGGCTTCATGTTGTTACAATATTGAAAGTGGTTTGAATCCCCGCTTACCATGACTTCTTGTCCTAGATAGGGAAATTTGAGACATTGATGGTAGGTCGAAGGTATGGCCTACATTTCATGGATCCATGGCCTTCCTAATAGGATATTGTAAGTCAACTTTAGGTCAAGGACTAGGCAAATGGTCTCTTTTTGCATTGGACCAACTCTGATAGGAAGTACTATGACACCTTTGGAAGCTCTTTCTTCATCATCGTAGGCTTTAATAGTTATCTTTTTCTTTGGGTCAATATCCTCCTCTGAAAATCCTAAGGCTTTTACCAAGTTTAGGGTATAAATATTCAAGCTGACTCCCCCATCAATGAGGACTCTTTTTAGTCTGTGCTTGTGGATTAGGACCTCTATATGCAAGGGCAGATTTTGCGGGTGGTTTAGAGACATATAATCTTGTTCTGAAAAGGATAGACAATGGAGTGAAACCAGATATCCTACCATGTTTTGAAATTTATCCACATCTAAATTTAGAGGCACATTAGTCTCTACTAAGGGTTTTTCTAGAATCTCCTTATGATTTGGTGAAAGCTTGAGTAATTCTAGAATAGAGATCTGAGTAGGGGTTCTTTGCAATTGGTCTACCAAATTATATTGTTTCAAAGATGAAGATGAAGTTTGATTTGGTAGGACAATCCTTGGGACACTTCTTGGTAAAGTAATATTTGATGCTTGCCGCCTAGTTACAACATTAGATGTTGCTTCCCTTGGCTTCTCTTTCACCACAATTACATTTATGGTGTTTTCACCACGACTTAAAGTATTAATGGTTTATCATAAGTATGATCAAAATTAACCTTCTCATTACCTCTTTTGTTGTTAGGGTTGGTGTTTGATGATTCCCCTTTTTCATGATTTAAGAAAGGGTTTTTAAAAGTCGTATGGTCTTTGTTATTTTGAGGCCCTTCCACTTTTATTGTTCCATCATCAATTAGGTCTTGGACAAGATATTTCAATTTCATGCTCTCATTTGTTTTATATCCCTTATTATGATGCTATTCACAATGGTGAGAATCATTCCACCAATTAGGCTTGACTTGAGGTTCATATGGCCTCAATTCGGGTAAATTAATGATTTTGTTAGCCACCAAAGTCCTTAATGCATTTTCCAATGGTTCACCTAAAAAGGTGAATTTTCTTTTTTATATGTGGAAAATAAGTGTTTAGGTTTAGAGACATTGGAGTTATTAAAGGAATTGTTGTTGTTAGCATTGTTATTGTTGTTGTTAGGATTGTTATTATTGAAAGGGGCTTTGTTTGTTTAATTTACGTTATATGTTGAATTTGCCCCACTTGATAAATTAAAGGGGGTAGCCTTTAAGTTGTGTGCTTCCACAACTCCATCATTCACAAGATTTTTATTATTGTTCTTTAACCATAGTTTAGGTTTATCATTGTGATTGTTGGCCCCTTTATTATTGTTATAATTAGATACATTATGATTGTTATTAGTGTTGGTATAGAGTTTATTATCTTTGAATAATTTGATTTCTCCTCTCTTAACCAACACATCTTTAATTTTGATCCCATTCTCAATAATTTTTTCAAAAGTAGGTGGACATTGAAGTTGGAGCCTCTAGTTCATCTCCACATTTAAGTTATTCATAAATATTTCCATTTTCTCCTTCTCGAGTATGCTTTGCAGATATCTTGTGAAAACTTTTCTCCACCTTAGAAGAAACCCTAAGAAAGATTCACCATCTCATTGTTTAGTGTCACATAGGTTAAGCATGGTAATCTCGTGTTTGATGTTGTAAGAATAATGGGTTACGAATTTGGAGGCTAATTCCTTGAATGTCTTTATCCCTTGCAGAAGTTTTGCGAACCATTCCATGGCTTGACCTCCTAAACTTCTTAGAAAAAGTCTCATTAGATAAGTTGTATCTTGCATAAATTCTATACTTAGAGCACAAAACTCTCTAAGGTGATCTTGTGGGTTTGATTTACCCGTATATTTATCGTACTTAGGAAAGACTACGTTTATCAGAAAAGGTACCATAACCAAGCTTTTGTCAAAAGGAAATGGACACAAAGCCTTGATAGGAAATGGCTTAGGTTCATATGCCTTCTTCATTAGGTCGATTTGTGCTTGGAACATTTTTAATTGTTTACTCATCACACCCATTGGATTATCATCTTCCTTGTCTTTCTTAAGTTGACCAATGTCATAATCATGTGGAAGTTTCACCTTTTCTTGGGCTAAGTTTAGGAAATATTTTTCCCTATCTCTTTCTATTAGTTTGTCCATGACTTCAAGAAATTCAATATCTTGAGCCACCCTATTAGCTTTATCTTCAAGTGTTTCTCTAGGCCCTTGATTGGTATTATTAATATGATCATTGTTTCCTCCATGGAGATAATCATGAAATGTGGAGTTCCTATCCATTGGATCAGTTCTCTTTTCAAAAAGATTTGGGAGACTATCCCCTTGGTTGTGGTTTATGAAAGAGCTTTGAGATTCAAATTTGGAGACCTCTTTTGCAATGCAAGTGCCATCTTCTTGTAAAGATAATTTGAGTTTATGAGAGCGTGTAGAAACCGAAATTCAACAAGGTTTGTTTCCCCCAAACTTGGTAATTATTTTCTTTTATGAAGAGATTAAAAGTATAAGATGAATTTTCAAATGGATATCTCTTACTTGTTGTATGTATTTTTTAAAAAAAGCAATAAAAAATACACTTGTTCTTTTTAACCCTCTACACAAAAAGTGTTTGAATTTGTAAGGACGTTATCACGGGTTTTTTGCACAAAAAGACACTTCAAGCAATCTACCTAGTTCACAATTTGGTTCGTAAACATGGCTCTACAAGGTAGAATTTTCTATTTTAACAAGTTATTTAATCAAGATTCCATTCAAAATGGACATTAAACTTTCATCCTCCAAAATTAGGAGGCTTCCCATCACCGATATGTCAGAGTTTTTCGCAATCCCGTAGGACTACTCGAGGAAGTTCAAAAGATTAATATCCTTTTGTCGCACCCCATTAAGGATGCATTTTATTTTATTTTGAGTGGGTTCAATTTTTGCGGCAAAATAAAATGTATCCCACTTTGGGTTGTCCCTCTCACCAGCCTTGTTAAGGAAAATCTTGGGAGGCGAGCCTCCTATGGATCTAGCATGTTCATATTGAAAGCAATAAAGTGTAATGAAGAGATAGGTTTTGGGAGTTTGATTCACCAAAAGGTGAATAACATATCCCTATCTATTTCTTGATTCCCAAACACTTTTAACAAGGTTCAATTTACAAACCCACTAACTAATGGGAATCGAGTATTTCTACTCTTTTCCACAAACAAGGGGTTGTTCAAATTTAGTGTTTGATTTATTCCTTTACGCTATTTTAATTACTAGATGATAACAAAAATCACAAGGCCACAATTTAAACAAAAATTGACCAAGTTGAGGCTTACCTTCAATCAAAGTTAGCAAAGGCTAGGGGCATTTTTGATGAATATTTCATTATTTATGCTCACCTAGTGGTGATCGTTCCTTCTCTTTTGGCTTCTCCTCCAACAAGTTAGTCAACACAACCAAACAAAGTGAAGAAAAAAAAGAACAAATTGGAATCTAAGCCTTATTTATCAAATTTGACACAAATCCAATTTAATGAGATGAATTTTAATTTGTAAGCTTCTACAATTTTCAAATAACATTCATATACCTCACTTTCCTGTTGTGAATTCTCCAAAACTAGCTTGATATGCGCAATACTCTCCTCCTTAATCTTTTTGGCCAAGGCCTTTCCCTCACTGTTAAATATGGTCTCTGGTTTTTTTATTTTTCTATGACCAGTCATCTTGCAGACACAGAGAAATCATTTTCCGTATGTTAGATTTTGTAAATTTTTAATTTAATTAAATGCGCAGTAGAATCTATTGAATGCGCTATTAAAAAGATTGAAAGCACTATTAAAAATATCAAATGTGCTGCAGAAAAAGATTAAATGCCCAGGAACATAATTTAAATGCGCTAATTAAATGAGAAAATGCGTTAAAAGAAAGCCTTGAACGTGCTGGAGGATATATTGTACACGTTGGAGAGTCAGGGCACACACGCTGAAAGAATGAAGACAAGAAAAGAGAAAGATTAAATGCACTAAAACTCTGTGAAAATGTGCAACACTTTACTGTAGATGCGCTGTTTCAGGTCTGGTATGCACTGGAGAATGTGTTGTACACACTGGACAATTTGTCAAATGCGCTGAAAAACCTGTAAACAAAGAACAAAAACAAGATTTGCAAGAACCAAAAATTACTTCTCCAAATTTATAAATTTATGATGCCTAATGCCCCACGGTGGGAGCCATTTTGTGTGCTAGGGAAAGCACCTTCATAGGGTTAGTATCATCAATAAATCAAAATAAGAATTAAATAGCCACAAAAAGCAATCTAACTAAGCAAATTTAAAGATGAATGAGCACTCTATGGCTCTCTAATTAGGGATGCTAATGATGAGCTCTCAGCAAGCTCTCACTAGTGACAGTCCTAATATGAGAAATCAAATGATAAGCAAGCTAAACAAGCTAATTCCCAAAAAAAATACTAATTAGCTCTAGATTTTCCTTTTCTAACTTAAATTTGCAAGAGGTTTTATGCTTCATAAAATTTGTGGATGATTATTGCTTCAATTATGCCTTGATTTTATAGATTTTGGCTAGGGTAGGGGGTGTGGTTGATTTGATCATGATTTGATGAGGGTTAAGTCCATGGTTCCACCTTTGGAGACCATTTAAATATTTTTTCCTCAAAACTTGGGACAAGAGGACAAAATGGGTGGACAAGATGCTCTCTCCTTATGGGTGATGGAAATTTTATTTAAGTTTGATCCATGTGAGCTTGATCCTTCAATCCCATTGGTTGAGATATTTTCTCCCATTTGGTCATTGAGGGAAAATAGGACTTTAATCAATTGAATTTAATTAATATCTTTAGCCATGTGTAGCCCTTGAATGGGTTGATTTGATTTAAATGAAGTATGTAATTAATTAGATTAATTACACAATTAATTGATTTATCATGATTTATTTGATTTAAATTGAATTTATGGCTTTTGATTTTTAATTAAATTTGATTTATGGCTTGATTGCAATTTTGCTTTGATTCTAGCTTGATTTAATTTAATTGCTTTGATTTTTGCCTTAGTTGCTCACTTGATTGATCTTGTCCAATTTTAGGTGATTACACACCTAAACAAGGAAAGATTGCAAAAAGGTGTTCTACACAAGTTAAAAATGAGGAGAATAGGCGCTTGTGCTATTCTAGCTAATTATGGGCCAAATGCTTACAAGGTTGAACTACTGGCGGACGTAGGAATTTCACTATTCTTTAATGTTGTAGACTTGGTGGCATATAAAGGACTAGATCCTAGTGGAGATCATCACCAAATAGAGAAGGCAAAAGAGATCAAAGCACTGAAGTTTCCAACTAAACCAAAGCTCCAAGAAGAGAAGATACTGGACTCAAGGGTTACCAAAAACACTAGAACCAAGGTGTACATGGAACATCTGGTTAAAAGACATGATAAGGAAGAATTTGAAGAAACTTTGGTCTTGGATACTAAATTCAACAAGTTAGACATAGATCCTAGCTTAGTTCCTTCAACTGAAACATAAATTTTTTTTGCTAGGGGAGAATGGTGTAGGAGCACCAAGGGTGAAAAGCCCTCCCTTTTTTTATGTTTCTTTCCTAGTTGTCTAGGTTGATTAGGAAAGAATAGGAAATTTTTTGAAGTTTTTAGGGTTTCTAGGATAAGATTTGGAGGCTTATTTGTTCCATCCACTAATTGTAAAGTCCTAGAGGACACAAGGGTCAAACATTGGAATGGACCCTCTAGATCTTTAGGAAGTTAAATTTGGAGTGTTTTGAGTCTTAAAATTCTAGGCTGGAGTCTAGGTGAGTTGGCCATGGAGTTAAAAATAACCCAATACAATTTAGTTAGGAGCTAAGAAAAAGTTTCTCATAGCAACTTTGCATTTTTTCAAGTTTTGCAAAAGTTGCTCGACAACTTTGCTCATAATGAAGATTTTGACCTAAATGATGGAATAGGTTTGTTAGGGAAGTTGAACTGATGAGAATGAAGGTATTTCAGACCATCCATGGAAAATTCATGAGGTTGGTTAAGTTTTTGATTGATTTCATATATGCTATGTGACTGTAACCAGTAATAGAGACTGTGTAATCCATTTTGGGATTGAAGAACTTTGTAAATGGCATATAATTATTTATGTTTCCAATGTAATTGATTCCTTATGGTTTTTTAACAACTATGTATGTGATTATTTTTTAAGGAAGCTTTCATTTCATAGGTTATTTTTAAAGTTCTATAAGTTGGTAGTTCTCTGATCCGTTTTGGACCGTGTAAATAAAATGGCCTCTCGAGCTTTTTAGGACCATGGAAAACAAAATGTGCCTAGTCAAAATGAAAGAGGGGTTAGTGTACATAACTTTTCTTTTTGGTTTGGTAGTAGAAAACCTAGGAGTGAATTATGATCTCTTGCCCTAAGCGAGCTTGCCAATAGCCCGACTAGGGAAAAAGAGGATCAAAGTTTATATATTGTAGGGTTGGATTGATTGAAGCAATACATGAGTTGGATCATGTTGATTCAATGAAGACATAACTCTCCAAGAAATGGTACAACCCAGTGATATGTTTTCATCAGTCTATGAAGGCAACACCAGGACAATGATCAATTAGACTTATTTTTAAGAATTGTGTCCTTAAGAGAAGGAAGTTACTGTATGAAGGGTTTCAAGAATCCTAACCTTTGGAATATAATATAAATCTGAAAAGGGTATTAGGATCCATGATTATTTTTTGGGGTCTTTAAGATAAATTTTGGAAGAATCCCTAATTTGTAACTGGACAGGGCTACAAGGGGTAACTAGGCCTAATTCTTAGTTTGTAGGAACCCAATGGGAAGAAGATTGGAGAGAGGCTCTAAAATTTCAATATGATTGTCATTTGACCTAAAAGCACTAAAATTCAACCCTGAAAATTATGGTGAGAGAGTTGGCATAGGTGGCTAGAAAACCCTATGTAAATTTTAGTGAGCATTGACATCCTTGTTGATAGGAAGAAACTTTGTTGGAAGGGTAGTGTTCTAAGTGACTTGCCCTTGAGAATTATGGTTAGAGTAGCCCTAGGAAGGTCTAGTGAAGAGGCCTTGCAAGTGAGTCAAGTGGACTCCTAGTTGAAGATCCAAGACTAGTCCTATCATGTCGCCCCAGTTGGGGATGAGAACCCCCCCCCCCCCTTCAATAATTTATAATATGTTTTTCTTTTTAAAAAAAAATCAATTTTTTTTTTATATTAGATTTTTTTTAATACCAGGAATTATTTTGTAACCAAAACAACAAGCCTTTTTTTAATGAATTCAATAAACAAACCCCCTTTTTATTCTATATATATATATATATATATATATATATATATAATTGATTTTCTTCTAATGGAAACTAGGGTTTTTTGATAAAACTAATTTCTCTTTTTTTTAATATGATTTTCACATATACATCTATCTTAATGCAAAAAAAATTTTAAATAAATTTTCATGAAACTTATTGAGACAAATTATCTATCCTTTTTGAGTAAATACCCTAACTGGGAAAAGCTCGCACATATTCCTAAAACCTCTTCCTAGGTTTTCAAACAATCTAAACAAAAACCAAATCTAATTTGACATCAAAATAATCCAAAATTTCTCAAAAATCAACTTGATTAAAATAGAAATCCAATTTTCAATTTATTCACATAAACAAATCTAGACATAAAGTAAACAATCTTTTCAAAGTAAGGATTTTACAAAATAGAAAGTTTCAAACCCTACCTCAAACAACGCTTAAAATTTGAAGACAAGAAGAGTCAAATTCAACCTTCAAAAATCCAAACTTTCAATATCTTCCAAATTCACCCAAGAGAGCTCCTCCAAAGTCTGATAGACTTGATGACAATAATACCCAGAAACCTCTCATAAAGAAGACCTATTCCTCCTAGGGTTTCCAAAACATGCAATCCTTAAAAATCACAACTCAGCTCTCCACCTAGTTTCCATCAAGTTACTTTGCATGATCAATTATAATTTAATAATAGAATATGCACTTTTTGTAATTACAACTCCTAACTTTAACTTTAAATTTCTAATTCATTTTTTGTTAAATTGAATGTGCAACTTAAATTGTATATTAACATTTAATTAACCAATAAATATTTATCACATTAATAGTATGTAATTGATAAATTAAATATTAAATAAATCAATTATGCCTTTAATTTCATATTTGGACTTAATAATTAATTAAATCCTTTTATCCTAAATTTAGACTTTTAATTAAACAAAGGTATTTAATTAACTCTTAATAATTAAATATCCTTAGATTTAATATTTCCATATTCATATGATATAATTATTCTAATGTCACAATTAATCTTAATTTAATTATTTTAAATAAAATAATCCACACAACAAACTTACTTGACTCGCAAAACACAAAAATCAACTAACTTCATATCAAACAAATAAACATCGAGGAAGGGCTCACGAACTCACGTCACCTTGACGAATTCGGATGGGTATACAATAGATACTTGTCCATTATTTTAGGACAATCAATGGCTTGGGTTGGTATTTGGATATGTATGTTATCTTCCCTTTCTTACCATTGAGATATTGTGATAGGGCATGCTTATCTTGGCAATTTAGGGAAGTCAATGCTCAGTATCTACATAAAAGATGAGCATGTACATATATGCATAAATATAAACAAGAAATGGTAGGGATCGATTGATCGTGTGGATCTCACAAGCAAGTAACTACGACTTCGTCTCTCAATCACATTAGGCATGTCAAACAAAAATATAAAACATACACTCCAACCATACACATGCAAGTATGGGGTCAGTAAAACCATAAGCATCAATGATATCAGGTAACATATAAATCATCATCGTTAAATAACCATAACATATAAATAACATCATCATTTTTATTTAATCAACATGAAAATAACCAAAAACATCTAATTCACAATTATCCAATATAATGTCATACATTCATATCCTCGAGTATCTCTAAAATAAATAACGCACACATGAAAATGGCCTAAAAGAGTTTGGCAATAAAAATTGACAAGAAAACTATGGGAGGGGTATTACAACCACATCTCCTAAATTTAGGCTTACTCCTGGAAGCCTACAAACAGAATAGAGATATAAATCTTGTAATCTTGATGCATCCTACTAAGTCATAAAATACTCAATGTGTGGGTCTCATTGGACCCTTCCCTACTCCATGGAATGAACTCTACGGATCATTCCCTACTACAAACATCTTGTGGGATCTACCAACATCCCCAACTATAGGCTCAGAAGCTGTCATCCTTTGTCCTGAAAACTATGTTGATCATTGAGGATAATTGACAACAATGTGACCATGCTACCCCCCAAAAAAAAAAACCTCCTCTACTAACACCTCTCCTAGTTGAAGGTGTACTAGACTACTGGAAACTACCTCCACTAAAATCTTGATGTGAACTCTTAGCTGGTTGATCATTCTGATTATGCATACTACGATGCCAGATGTGATAGTTCCTTAACCGAGAACCACCACTAGTACCATGGAAGAATTTACTATTCTACTAATTCTGATTACCTTTTGAGAAGGTAGAAGTATTTATAATGTTCTTTGTTCTCTAAGATTGATTACCCTTGGGCACTAGAAAAGGACCACTAGACTGAACACCAATTTGTCCACCGTGACCTCTAGCCAAGTTCACCTATACCAAAGTATCCTTAATGATTTCATCCCTAAGAGTCTTAGGTTCAAAAATTGTAACACCCCCATTGATGTGACCATTAATTCCCCTAATGAAATATTGTCCCATCAATGGTGACTTATCACTATATCCTGCATATGGCTTGAGCTTGAAGAAATGACACTCATTCTCCTAAACACTCATAGATAACTATCACAGATTATGGAGCTCATTTGTGCACTTTTTTGCCACTGATTATATAAGAAGCACTCTCAAAAGTTCTCAATAAATAACTCCCAAGTGATAGTATTCATGTTAATCTCTAAGTTTTTCTCCCCAATCTTCCACCAAGTAGCTATAAAACCTTTGAGGTGCATGATGGCACACCTCACCTTGATGTTGGCATCAAATTATTTCATAGAAAAAAAATGATCCAGTGCAATAAGTCACATCTCTGCCTCAAAACTAGTACCTAGACCATTAAAGAGAGGAGGTCATGATCTACTCATCTAGTTATCCTTTACAACCCCTTGATCAACTATAGTGTATCTCCTCCTAGGACTCCTAGATCTCTATCTCTCCTCATTCAAAGAATGGTGTGACTCTTCCCTCTTAGCCCTATTATGAATAGGTAGATGCTCCAAAATAGTCTAAAGTATCTACTTAGCATTAGGATCCTTTGAATCACCATGTTTCACACCACTATCCTCATGCAAACTTTCAGCTCTATGACTCACAGGAGGACTATGAAGCCTACTCCTTCCATGTCCTCTACCATGGCCTCCACTATGACCTCTACCAACAAATCTAGCCTCAATGACCATCTTTCCTACAACATCCAAATAGAAGAATAATATCTCAAAGCTAGTCAATAATAATAAAGACATGATGTATAGTCATAAAATAATAGTTTGAAATACAAAGTGTTATATGTCTAAGTTTTTATTTCAGGTTTTGATAGTTTAGACATCTAGTGGGCATACAACTTCCCAAAGTTCCTAGTCTGGAAACTCGGGGTCTGATACCAAGTGTAATGCCCCACAAGGGAAACCAGGAAAATTTAACCTAAAACATGTTGCTATGTTTACATAATTTTTTTTCCTTAAGTGTTTACAAACAATAATGATAACAATGCAGAAGTAATACAATCATAAGATACAAACAAGTACATAAATACAATTCAATTACAACTAAAAATTCTCAAGGGTCCCATGACGTAGAATTGTGTATTATTAATTAAATATTTAGATTAATAATAATTACAAATATCTCATGTACAAATGAATAACAAGTATATCCAATAACATAAGGTATAAATATAATGAAACAAAATCCTCTGGACAAGTCACAGGGTATGTCATAATAACCAAATACAAGGCATAGTACAATATCTAAAAGGAATTATCTCTAAAGCATTGATACAATATATAATTACAAACATCATAAGATAGATATGAACATGTCTCCAATGAAGAGAAGAAGAAGATAACCGCAATGAGTATCATTCAGCACCACTACAGGAACATCAAAATCTCAAATGGTAAAAGAAAGCACTACCACCCGACCTCGTGGAACCAAAGGTCCACTCCCACCGTGTTGAGGAGATAACCCTAAACCCCACTTGGATAACAGACCTAACAAAACAACTAAGCAATGGATCCTGAAGGCTTTCTATCTCAAAAGGTACCACCAACTAATTATAAAGAGAAGATAATAAATATCAAAATGCCAACAAGTACCAAAACACCAAATACCATAATATCAAACAAATGCCAATCACCAAATACTAAAATACCAAAAATACCACCAAGTAATACTACAATACCAAAGACACACCACCAGAGGCAAATGTAGAAAACTACAGAGGAGACTTAGAATACATACTATGGGAGTGTCATCACATGGTCATCTACATGAGTTACCCTGGACTGATCACACTGGACCCCAGACCCTCATATATTGAGTTACCTAGGACTGGCCACTCTAGGCCTCAGACCCTCAATATGGCCCACGTGGAACAAGAATACCCTCTCATAAAAATGAGGAAGTCTAATCATACCTACTCTCTAGGTATCATCCCACTCCCCATCCTTAGCCTATGCAAGCACTCAAGGCATAGACGATACATAAACACTAATTATCTTTTTAGTGAACTCTCCAAATTTTAATTACTATGTTATCACTTATTAACAAACTTACAATAGGTTACCCTGGTACTGGCCACTTTGGGTCTCAGGCCCCTATTGTAAGATACTCCCCTAAGATGCACTTATTTAACCTCTCCTAGGCTCACAAGTCATAAATAATCAAATAAGTCTCATAAAAGTATACTGATCAAATTCCAGTCCACAAAAGGATATTAGGGACACAAATTGGTCCTCAAACCAAAACATCATAACCACTCTCTCAAAGGGTCCACATAACAAGAGATTAGGTCTCAAAAAGGTTGGGTAGACATGATTGAACTGATAAAACATAATAATTTATGACATAAAAGATACACACATCCTCCATGTGTTCACAATATACATGAGTTCAAATGAATAAGGTTGGATATAAAAAATTGAAGCTAAACAAATCATCACCAAGTATGACATAATAAACCATCTTCAACCATAGAAAACAACCCCTATGCCTTTGGTCAACTAACCCCCAAGTCAACTTAAAGACCCCAATAATAGTATCATCACATCAAGGTTTAAGAAATGAACAAAATAAATCACAAATACATATATTAAAAGGAATGAATACATTCATCTACTAAAGTTCAAATTGATTGTAACATAACCAACTTTTACACATATTTATAATATATAAAAAAAAACATCCCCCCATTCTTATAACCATACAACTAGATATACAATATACAATATTTTAAATAAAAAATACAAATAAATAATATTAATTAATTAACATTAATATTTAATTAATAACAAATATAAATTAAATAAACTAATTTTAGAAATTAACTTAAATATCAATTAAAAAAATTCTAACATTTAATAAATTTAAATTAAATTATAATTTTAATTTAGAAAATATATATAACAAAAGGTATATGGAGGGAGCACGAGCCCCACCCCAGGCTACTGCAAGTGGTAGCCTTGACTGTCGTCGGTAGCCCTTGAGCTGTCGGGGGGTTGGGGATGAGAACCCACCCCCCCTTCAATAATTTATAATATGTTTTGCTTTGTTTTTTTAAAATCAAAACTTTATTTTATATTATATATTTTTTAATACCAGGAATTATTTTGTACCCAAAACAACAAGCCCTTTTTAAAAATGAATTCAATAAACAAACCCACCTTTTTTCTATATATATATATATTGATTTTCTTCTAATGGGAACTAGGGTTTTATGATAAAACTATTTTTATTTTTTTTAATATGATTTTCACATATACATCTATCTAAATGTAATTTTTTTATCAAATAAATTTCCATGCAACTTATTGAGACAAATTATCTTTCTTTTATGGGTAAATACCCTAACTGGAAAAAACTCACACATATTCCTAAAACCTTTTCCTAGGTTTTCAAACAATCTAAACAAAATACCAAATCTAATTTGACATCAAACTAATCCAAAATTTCTCAAAAATAAACTTGATTAAAACAGAAAACCAATTTCCAATTCATTTGCATAAACAATTCTAGACACGAAGCAAACAATCTTTTCAAAGGAAGGATTTTACAAAATAGAAAGTTTCAAACCCTACCTCAAACAACGCATGGAATTTGAAGAGAAGAAGAATCCAATTCAACCTTCAAAAATCCAAGCTTTCAATAATCTTCCAAATTCACCCAAGAGAGCTCCTCCAAAACCTGATATACATTATGGCAATAATACCCAAAAACTTCTCATAAAGAAGACTTATTCCTCCTACGGTTTCCAAAACATGCAACCCCTAAAAATCAGAACTCAACTCCCCACCTAGTTCCCATCAACTCACTTTGCATGATTAATTATTATTTAATAATAGAATATGCACTTTTTCTAATTCAATTTTTATTAAACTGAATGTGCAACTTAAATTGCATATTAATATTTAATTAACCAATTAATATTTAACACATTAATATTATGTAATTGATATATTAAATATTCAATAAATCAATTATGCCTTTAATTTTATTTTGAACTTAATAATTAATTAAATCCTTTTATCCCAAATTTAGACTTTTAATTAAGCAAAAGTATTTAAATAACTCTTAATAATTAAATATCCTTATATTTAATATTTTTGTATTTATATGATATAATTATTCTAATCTCAAGATTAATCTTTTTTTAAAATTATTTTTAATTTAATAATCCACACAACAAACTTACTTGACTCACAAAACATGAAACTCAACTAACTCCATATCAAACAAACAAACACCAAGGAAGGGCTCGCAAATTCACGTCACCTTGACGAATTCGGATGGGTATACAATTGTAAGATATAAAAATATATGTACATATATTTTTATATCTATGTTTGTGTGTGTATGTGGGGTGTGTTGTTCAGGAATGAAATGTGATGATGTGTGTGATGGAAATTTTTGTGGACATACAAAACTTAATAAAACCTAAATACTTATCTTGAAAAGTGGTAGATTCAGAAATCACTATTTTCCAGTGTCTGTACTCAGTTTCGGGAAATTCTACAACCAAATTTGGCCTAGAAACATAGAGATAGAGAAAATTGAGAAACCTTCTATTGTTCTGAGAAAGGTCGACCTTGACCCAACATAGGGGTAAGATCTTACCCCGGGGCACAATATTACCCCTTTATGTCAACCTTGATCTGCACTGTTCCGATGGAAAATCTGTTCGCGAATCCCAAAAGTTAGTCGAAAAGGGTACTCAAATCCACCCTGCGATTCACTATCCTGCACCTGTACCTACAAGAAAAAGGGTGTTATTGTTTAGATGAGGGGTTTGCCTTGGTAAAACCCTGGTTTGGAATCAACCTTAAAAATGGAATTGAAATAGGGAATGCTAGCAAGTAGTAGAAGTAGATCTAACAACGAAGCTATGATATTCAATAGATATATAATTGTATTTGGAATGTAAACAAGTATGTTGATATGAAAGCTTGGACTCAACACTAACAAATGTAAATCAAAACCTCCATGATTGTATGCTTGGAATCCACCTTGAAGGGAGAATGAATAGATCTTGAACATAAACAAAGGATCTTGAAGGAAGATCACACCACCATGATGGATAGATCTAGGGTTTGAATGATGAATCTTGAATGCTTGAACCAAGTCCCTCCAAAGGATTGAATGCTTGAACCTTTGATCTTCAATGGAGAACTTGAATGCTTTAATGTAGATGATGGATTGAATGCTTCTTTGATTGAGAATGCTTGCTTGAAAGATGGAGTACTTGAGAGATTATGACAAAGGATCAACAACTTGATACTTAATGCTTGATGATGGATAAGAGATGATGGATGGATTGAAATGAGAGAGGAAGGCTTCATTTTATACTAGTCTAGGGCACAAACTTCTATAGAAGCCAAAATAGGAGAATTAGATTCCCATTTAAACCTTTAACCCCTAGAAATGGACCTAAATTAAATATAATTTAAGAGTTTACCGTTCCAAAATTTGAAACAGGCGACCCAAAAGCGGGAAATAAAATTTTTTGAAACCCGACATCCGGAAACTTCTGGATTTTGAAATCTAGACCCAGGGTCAAGGTCGAGGTTGAATCTGACCTAGGTCAAGGTTGAGGTTGACCTTGACCTAGGTCAATTTTGAGGTCGACCTTGATCCTGAGGTCAAGAATCTTAGGCTTTCAGGTTAGGATGCCAAAAATAGGCTAGAAAGAGGGGCATAACAGGGGGAAAAACAAGATCCAAGCCAAAGATCCCATGAAAGCATCTGACATGACCCCAAACCACCTACTCAAAGGGCTAAAGCAATCCTAAATGGAAGTGCTTCCATTTTTTGACGATACTTTTAGCCTCCACTTTAGCAAGAGTATGGATTCAATACAAACTCTTGGTAAAGGAGAAGAAATATCCAAGTGGATTCACAATGATATTGAATAACACTTAGTTAAGGACATGAGCCCCAAAGCTAAGGATCCTAACTCAACATACACACACGAGGGTGAGAAAACAAAGAAAATAAAGACAAAGCTAAAGGACACAAAAAGAGGGGTTAGTACAAAAACAAACCTAAATCAACTAGAAAAGGAAACCTTGCTAAGAAATGCTTCCTATACTAATATCATATTTGGAAAGCTATCATAAAAGCATAAATGATTACATAAGAAAGAAAAGACCAACACTATAAATAACATAGCTTCATAACCTAATCCTACTAGCATGAAAGTTAAAAGAGAGAAAAGAGAAAGTGATTACCTCACCCAGTAAGATGCCCACCTTACCATGAATCACCAAGGAGGGAGAGCCCAATAGGAAAAAAAACTTGATAGTTCACCCAAAAAATTGTGCTTTGTAATTGTAATGCATCTTCTGACGGCTTTTGGAATACCCATAGATCCACATTCTTGCATCACTTTGAATATAAAATGTGTGTCTCTTCAAGATTTAGCAACTTATGTGTGTTACCTTAGGAGGATTTAGCATATTTGAAAGTTGAAAAATGTGTGTCTCTTCAGGATTTAGTAGCTTATGTGTGTTACCTTCCGAGGATTTAGCATAATTGAAATTGAAAATGCATGTCTCTTCAGGATTTAGCAATGTATGTGTGTTACCTTTCGAGAATTTAGCAAATTTGAAATTGAAAATTATAGCATAAGGGAAACCCTATATATGCCCCCTCCTTATCATGGTTGTCTATTAGACATGATAAGGAAGAGAAGGAGGATACCTACTTCACAAAGTAAGGAGATATCTTGTTTAACAACAATGTACATTATATTCTTAGTGAAGGGTATTGACTCTTACATCCAAGAGCATAGATAATCTTGAAAAGGATATGTCACTTATGGAAAAAGGATCCTTGAAGAAAGAGATCTTATCAACAAGACCCCCACCATAGAGGAGTGCTTTAGATAAAATATCATCTTTCAAAGAGAAAAAAAGATTCAATGTCCAAAGGGTTTAGGTTGGTTGGTTGAAGCAATGAGTTCTCATTGTGGAGACCCTAGTTCAAATCCCAAGAGGGACATCCAATGGTTGTTTCTAATGCGGCTGCTCGTAAGGAGCTCATAAATACTTGTAAACTAATATGATCAAATTAAAAATTTTGTAAATTATCTTCAATATATTAAAAAAAAAAAAAAGATTCAATCATCTAGCCCCCTGCAATCAAGAGGAAGAGGAATCTTTGAACAAAGGAATCAAACTCTAACCCTAGAGCCAAGGCAAGAATTTATAAAGAACATAATTTACAAAATAAAGAAGAGGTGATTACCTAGGACAAGAACCTCTCACATAAAAAGATATCCATAGCCAAAACCTTAGTCTATATAATGAAATAATGTTGCAAGATAAACAAATGCCACTAAGCTAAGGAAAGTAGATCCCTAGACAAAGAGAAAGAAGGAAGAACCTTGCCCCCCATGGATGAAAGCAAGGGATGTCTTTGCAAAAAAGTCTTAAGAAAATATATCTTGAATAATAAAAGAGAATCTATGGATGATTATAAACATAATACAAAACCATAGGGAGGAAAGATAGAAAGAATACCAATTAAGCTCAAGACAAAATATATGCTAAGAGCATAATGGATCCTAGAAGACTAGATGAAATACCTCTTGCTCCCTAGTCATGAGACAAGAGGATAAAATATCTATATTATGGAAGAGTCAAGGGGATGCCCCTTATCAAAATTATGAAGGAATTGTAAAACTGCACGAGAGTGGGATATAATTCCTAAAGCAGCTCTTTCTCTAACATATAACTTGAAATGCACACAATAAACAAGTAAATGCGTATTACTGTAATGAAAAGGACATTTGTACTTGGATAGAGAATCTTTCAGCATAGGTTTAAAGATTTCTTTCCTGGAATTCATTAACTAAACATACACCTTCTTAGCCACATCTTGAGGAGTATCAGGATAATCTAAGGTAGGCGTTGGAAGAAGATGATGAAAAGGAGGACGATGATCAAAATCAACCACCTTAAATTGAGATAGCGGGAAGCCAAGTCCACACATATCTTGTTTAGGGGATATATGAACTAGATACTTAATACCATGCTCATTAACACCAAGCCCTAAACCCTTATATCCTTGTTTAGTCATCATATTATATCTTGTAGTGTACATATCATGTAAAGCTTCTGCAAGAGGTAATTGTTTATTGTGTTCATGAGTAAAGGTTGTATAAGGTGGAATAATGGGTTTAGAAGAAGTTTTTTTTCTCTTCCCTTTGATATCATCTTGAATTGGATAAGAAGGGGAAGGTAAATCCAAAAATTCTTTCACATCTGCATCATGAACCATAGTTTGAGCCTCATCATAAGTATGGGAAGAACTAGGAATAACAAATGGAGAATTAGGAATGTTAGGAATCAGATTATGATTAGGAAGATTAGGAAATATAGGATTAATATTAGGAAGATTAGGAGATGGTGTATCATCTACCAAATTCTTCACATAATCCAAAAGAGTAATAAGTCCACCACACAAATCTTTAATGAAAGTTTTGAAAGTAGGAAGACTAGTATCGGTCAATCTCACAATAGCATAGGCAAGTGAAACATGAAGAGTGAAAAACATAATGAAATGGATGATACTCTCATAAACATCATAAGTATGATAAAGAGATGCTAAGAGGAGAATAATAAAGAAAATAACCACACACCAAGGCATCTTAAAGATCTTCATAGTAAATGAAATGCAAGAAATATTTTTGTATTTTGTAGAATATATAGATTTTTTTTATTTTTTGAGTTTTAAAATGAAAGAGCATAAAAGAAAACTAATCTTAAAGAAATAAAGCAAAGCATCTAACACCAAAAAGAAAGAGTTGTCTATTGCAGGTTCACCAAAATCTAAGATATAAAAATATATATACATATATTTTTATATCTTACATTTTATATATTATATGTACAAGTTTGATTATCTTATATTACATTTATACCTTAATATATATATATGAAGATTTCACACCGGGTTCACCAAAATGTAAGATATAAAAATATATATATATATATATATTTATATCTATGTTTGTGTGTATGTGGGGTGTGTGTTTTAGGAATGAAATGTGATGATGTGTGTGATGGAAAAAGTTGTGGACATACAAAACTTAATAAAACCTAAATACTTATCTTGAAAAGTGGTAGATTCAAAAATCACTATTTTCTAGTGTCTATACTTAGTTTCAAGAAATTATGCAACTGGATTTGGCCTGGAAACACAGAGATAGAGAAACCCCAGAAACCTTCTGTTGTTCTGAGAAAGGTTGACCTTGACCCAACACAAGGGTAAGATCTTACCCCGAGGCACAATCTTACCCCTTTATGTTGACCTTGACCTGCACTATTTCGACGAAAAATCTGTTCTCAGATCCCAGAAGTTTATTGAAAAGGGTACTCAGATCTGCCCTATGATTCATTGTCCTGCACCTATACCTGCAAGAAAAAAAGTTTTTTTTGTTTGGATGAGGGATTTTCCTTGGTCAAACCCTGGTTTGGAATCAACCTTAAAAATGGAATTAAAATAGAGAATGCTAGCAAGTAGTAGAAGTAGATCTAACAATGAAGCTATGATATTCAATAGATATGCAATTGTATTTAGAATGTAAACAAGTATGTTGATATGAAAGCTTAGACTCAACACTAACAAATGTAAATCAAAACCTCCATGATTGTATGCTTAGAATCCACCTTGAAGGGAGAATGAATAGATCTTGAACATGAACAAAGGATCTTCAAGGAAGATCACACCACCATGATGGATAGATCTAGGGTTTGAATGATGAATCTTGAATGCTTGAACCAAATACCTCCAAAGGCTTGAATGCTTAAACATTTGATCTTCAATAGAGAACTTGAATGCTTGAATGTAGATGATGGCTTGAATGCTTCCTTGATTGAGAATGCTTTCTTGAAAGATGGAGTACTTGAGAGATTATGACAAAGGATCAATAACTTGATACTTAATGCTTGATGATGGATAAGAGATGATGGATGGATTGAAATGAGAGAGGATGACTTCCTTTTATACTAGTCTAGGGCACATACTTCTAGAGAGGATGACATAGGATAAAAATTTCCATTTAAACTTTTAACACCTATAAATGGACCTAAATTAAATATAATTTAAGATTTTACCATTTCGAAATCCGAAACAACTGACCTGGAAATGGGAAATAATTTTTTTTGAAACTCGACATCTAGAAACTTCTAGATTTTGAAATTTAGACCTAGGGTCAGGGCAAGGTCGACTCTGACCTAGGTCAAGGTCGAGGTCAACCTTGATCCAGAAGGTCGACCTTGACCCCGAGGTCAAGAATCTTAGGGTTTCAAGTCAGGATGCCAAAAATAGGTTGGAAAGAGGTGGAAAAAGGGGGAAAATGGGGAGGAAAACAAGATCCAAGCCAGAGATCCCATGAAAGCATCTGACATGACCCCAAACCACCTACTCAGAGGGCTAAACCAGTCCTAAATGGAAGTGCTTCCATTTTCTGATGATACAACAATAAATACTTTTCCATTATTTTAGGACAATCAATGGCTTGGGTTGGGATTTGGATATGTATGTTATCTCCCCTCTCCTACCATTGAGATATTGTGATAGGGCATGCTCATCCTAGCAATTTAGGGAAGTCGATTCCTAGTACCTATAAACTTGCATAAAAGATGAGCATGTACATATATGCATAAATATAAATAAGAAATGGTGGGGATTGGTCGATCATGTGGATCTCACAAGCAAGTAACTACAACTTCATCCCTCAACAACATCAGGCACATCAAACATAAATATAAAACATACATGTCAACCATACACATGCAAATATGGGGTCAGTAAAACCATAAGCATCAATTATATCCTAACATATAAATCATCATCATGAAATAACCATAACATATAAATAACATCATCATTTGTATTTAATCAACATGAAAATAACAAAAAAAATATAATTCACAATTATCCAATATAATGTCATGCATTCATATCCTCAAGTATCTCTGAAATAAATAATGCACACATAAAAATGGCCTAAAAGAGTTTGGCAATAAAAACTGAAAGGTAAACTATGGGAGGGGTATTACAAAGAACGAAAAGGGTTGACCTTCACAACTCTTTCAAGAGTTCATGAGCTAGCATGACTTCGCTTAAATCCACCCTTCAACTTCCAAAGATATGCACATATACAACAAATTACATATGTTTCAATGTGAAAATAAGATGAGGCACGCATGCAAACATTATCAGTATAACAGTGACAATAAACCAATTGGACCTTCGCCTTCGAAATAGGTATCTACTCTTTAACTTTGTTACTTTTGTTTTAATTACATAGTAACAAACTAGAGTCTAATGAAACAAATATTGTGATATTATTTAGACCAAAAAAAAAAAGTTCAACTAAATTTTGCAGATAACAGAACAAACCAAAAAAAAATACTATGATCTAAGGTTACTTTCCACTACCATTAGTTTTTTGTTACTGCATTTGCTCCTTTCAAAAACTTTTCTACATAATAATTTTTTTTAAATGCTAGCAATTATCAACTGAATTAAAGAGAAAAGTATGTTATTTGTACATTACATATTAATTATGTTATTATCACATTAGGTTCTTACTAATCTTTCCACTCCGACAAATTTATAATGGCATGAACAACAACAAATTACTAATCACTAGTGCAAGATGAATAGAAAAATGACATACTCAAAGATACAACATGCTAGAGCTATGGACCCAAAAAGAACTCAAAATTCTTACTACTACTGTAACCTCATTATTTGCACATGAAAAAAAAAAATTTGGACAACTAAAAGGACGATGAAATTTACACTATGCATCCATTCCAATTTGTTCTAAGCTTATGCTTTCAATAGGTTCTATTATTGATTTATCCTTTTCCTCTTATTAAAATGTAATGCTACATTTCTTCATCAACGTTTGTTGATTAAACACCACTTGCACCACTCAAATATAAAGCCTAATATGAAATTCCTAATAAATTTTAGTGTAAATTTTCATAATGCTTACAATTACTAAGCTTAGCAAGTTTCAAAGACTAGCCACATTAGGTAAATTAATTTCATTTTCATTCCCACAATATACATTTATATATGTACATTATAGATTCAAATAAAAAATATCTTCGTTTTTTCTCTTCTACTATTTAAAATTTGGCAAGATGATTTATACCTAGATTTTTTTTGCAAACTTTATCATTTATTTAAATTTTTTTATTTTTTTTTTCTATAAATTATGTATACTTTAATTTAGTTTTAATCAATTTTAAGTTTAATACATTTACTAATAATTGATTTCAACCAAAGTGCAATTGCTAGTTTTACTTACAAGATCTTCCTTACTTAGACATGAATAAGGGAACTTCAAGTTTTTTTTACTTTTATAACTATAAAAGTAGGTATATTCTACCTTATAGTAAGATGCCTACTTTTTTAAAAAAGATTATTTCTTTTTTATTAAAAAAAACTTACCTAAATTTACTTAAAGTTTCCACTTCTTAAGAAAATCATTTAGAAATTTTTAGTTGTTAAAATATTTTAATTTAGAAATTTTTAGTTGTTAATGTTTAAGATTTGCTAGGTAGGTTTTGGTTTTGATTATTTAGTTGTAATTAATATTATATTTGCAATTATGTAATTAAATTAGTTTTAAATACAAATGCTTATTATATTTATTCTTTAATATGATATTGATGCTATATGATTTTATGGTATTTATAGTTGGTTAAATGTTTAATGTATCTATAATTAATATAATATATTTGATTGAACATCATTTATATTTATGATGTTATGGTCTTAAGAACTAGTGCATGTTTCTTGAGGTTTTCGGAATATAATTTGATCATCATGTTTTTATTAGACTTATATGATTATTTATGATTTATGAGCCTAGGGAGGTTAAATAGGTGCATCTTAGGGGAGTAGCTTACAATAGGGGTACAAGACCCAAAGTGGTGAGTACCAGGGTAACCTATCATAAGTTGTTAATAAGTGATAACTTAGTAATAAAATTTGTAGAGCATATTAAAGACATAATTAGTGATAATGCATTGTCCATGCCTTGAGTGCTTGTATAGGATAAGGATGGGAATGATATGATACCTAGAGAGTAAGTATGATTATAATTCCTCATTTTCATGAGAGGGTATTATGGTTCCGCATGAATCATGTTGAGGGTTCGAGGTCCAGAGAGACTAGTCTAGGGTAACTCAATTAGGTGATTCTTGAGGGTTCGTGGTCCAGAGAGACCGGTCCAGGGTAACTCAAATATATGACCATGTGATGTAAAACTCCCATAGTTTATTCCAAGTCTCCTCCATAGATTTTGCATTTGCCATTGGTGGTTGGTATTTATTTGGTATTTGGTATTTTGGTACTTGTTGGTATTTTAATTTTTGCTATCTTTATTTTATCATTTTTTTGTGTATCTTTGCATTATCCTTGCTTGTCTTTGGATTAGTATGTTTTACCTTTGCAGTATGTGGTGTACCTCTTGAGATAGAGATATTCCAGGATCCCTTGCTGAGGGATTGTATTGTTTTGGATTTTGGTGTTTGATATCTGAGTGGGTCTGTTGTTATCTTCTCATTATGGTGGGAGTGGACCTTTGGTTCCACAAGGTCAGGTGGTAGTTATTCTTTTACCATATAATATTCTGACATACCTGTGCCAGTGTTGGATGATCCTTGTAATAGTTGTATTCTCTTGTTCTTCATTGGAGACTTTCTCTTATCTTTCTTTTGTTGTATCATACTTTGTACTTGGTTATTATTACATGTCATGCAACTTATGTAGCAGATGTTGGTTCATTTTGTATTCCTTGTGTTATTAGTTGTATCTAGGTTTCATTTATGAGATGTTGTACTTGTTATTCATTTACATTATGTGGATATTATATATAGTTATTATACTTAGTAGATTAATTAACTTACATAATTTTATGTCGTGGGACCCTTGGGATTTGTAATTGGTAATTGAGTTACATTTATGAGTATGGATTGTCTTATGTTATATTGATTATGCAATGTTATTATTTATTATTTGTAAACTCTGAATAAAAAATTTATTCTATAAACTTAGTAGCATGTTTTGGGTTAAGTTCTCTTGGGTTCTTTGGCGGGGCATTACCCTAGAACTATAGCCACACCCACCCCATAAATTATCACCTAATTAATTATAAAAGGTGGAATAAATAGTTTTTTGGTGGTAGAGAAAGCCTCTACAAAATTGAAACAGCTAGGGTTTGAAACCCCAAGGAGATGCATAGAAGGATGAAGAGCTTCTATAAGAAAAGATAGAAACTTGCAGTATAGATTAATACAAAGTAAGGTGGGAAGTTATAGTAGGAGTAAAAATGGTAAAGGCATAATGGTCAGCATCAAGAAGAAGAGAAGGAAAATAAATTGGTTCCAAGATGGTTGCAGGATTAGTTACAACCAAAGGCATAGATAGAGACTTAGTATCCTAGATTTAAATAGTTTATTTGAGGGTGCAACATGCATAAAGAAGAGAGGAAGGAAAAATGAATAATTTGGTACTAGTATCAATAATAAAGGGGAAAAGGAATTCCACTTAACAGTCCCTAGTGCCAACAAAATCTCAGAAGAGATGACCCTTGTTGATTACAACATAATCATTACAAAGGTAGGACAACTTGCAAGGTAGGCTTGTACTACCATGGTAATGAAGTCAAGGGAAGAAACATAACATCATTTAAAAAAAAGATGAAATGAAGATAAGATCATTAAAGGACTAAATTGCACAAATGACATAATTCATTAAAGCGGTGGTAAGACTAGGAAAACTAATTATAGACACCTAAAATTCACTTATCGTCCACACGCAACAATTTTAGTAATGTTCCTCTTAATTGATTAAATAATTTTATTTATTTAATTAATTAGTGTTATTCCTCTATATTCAAATTTCAAATTCAGTATTTCCTCTCATTTCTATAATTAATTAATTTTAATCAATTAGTTAATTATTAACGTCTAATTAATATTCCTCAGAGATTATTTGATTATTCTTCTATAAATTAATTAAATAATTTTTTTTTTTAATTTTTTGATCAGTAAGAGGCCGAAGCCAAGAATTTTATTAATTAATTGTATAAAAATATTACAAAGGACCCCACTCAGTGCAGGCGCTGGTAGGAAAGAGTGGGGCTGAGAAAACCTCCAGCCTTGTCTGGGACCATAGTTCGGATTATGATACATAAAGTTTCTGAGAGGAGATTCCCTCTTTTTACAAGTATTTGTATCCTTCTTGCATTTGATTGAAATAAAGAACAAAAATTATTGAGATCCTAACTTTTCAATCCAATGTCTTTACATTTGAAGATTTAAGATCTAAATTGCTAATATAAAATCCTGGCTTTCCTTCGACAATACTTAAGAGAGGGGTTTTCTTTTCGCAACTTTGTTCCTTTGTGCCTGTGTTACCTGTATCCACTTAAAATCTTGGCTAAGATCCTTGTTATTATGTACAAAACTATTTTATGAATTAACACTAAATCTTAGCTTTTTATTTTCTCTTAATAATAAAGAAAGAATTTTATTATTACCCATTCATGAAAGGCTCAGAATGGCAAATGAGCTCACTTTACCCACTACAAACCTACATGAATTGCTAACTACCTTATCTAATAATGGTTAGATTCTAGGGTATAAGATATATGAGCCAATTGAAAGTAGATTCTATAAATTAATTAAATAATTATTATTGTTTAATTAATCCTTTATCTTCATGTTAATTAAGTAATTGTATTGTTTAATTAATACTTTGCTCATTTTTATTATTACATTTATGTAATAATTACAAGTAATTAATCATTTTCTCCAAAAATTAAATAAATGACAATTTATTTATTTATTTATATTCTACATGTGTAATTAAATGAATTTCCTAATTTATATAATTTAAATTATTCTTCTAGTTCTAACTAACACTAAGTCTTAGTCTGACTATTCAATCATATTTTTTTACTATCCAGTCACCTTTTTTGATTGGTCAATTTATTTAGTCCTTTGGTCAATCTATTGAGCTTTATTATCAATCTATTGAGTCATCTCTCTAATCTATCTAGTCAACTGTCTAATCAAATCTACTTCAGTATCCAATCAATCAAGTCATCTATCAATCAATTGAGTTCAACTCTCCAATCAATTGAGTTCAACTCCTCAATCAAAATCATTCAATCTCCTCAATCATGGAATCCTAATTAAAGTCTCAATTTTCTATAAAATGAGAACTAATTCTAAAAAATTTAACCACATACTTTCAAATTTTTATGTTGTCCAAGTGAGCACAAATTGAGAGCCAACAAATTGCATTGAAAAAGAGAAGAACGGGGGAGAACTATTTGGTTTGCATGTCATTTGGATTTTAATTGATTTCATTTTCTATTATTGTTTATGAATTTCCATTATCATGCTTTCTCTCTTGATGTTTAGGGATTATCATTACAACAATAAGTATTTGTGGTTGTCTAATTGTGTTGTTGTAGGTTCTAGATCTTGAACTGGCCCTAATCTACACTAACAAAGAGCCACATAAAGATATAAAGATCATCACTATCGAAGATGCATAAGCCATAGGTATTGCTAAGAATAAATAAGAAGTATTAGATGAGTGAACATATGAAGTCTTAGTAGAAGAAAATTTTACCCTCCAATACACACTATCTAGATACTTAGCATTGGCCCAAGTGTAAGACAAAGTAAGATAGCTACAACAATAGACATAGTAGAATATAGAACATATAGAGGAAGATTCTGATAAGATTATTGCACTCCAATATATTTCTATGAACGTGTTAGTGAACAAAGGAATTATGAATGGGAAAGACCTTTCAAAAAGGAATGACTGGAACTTCAACTTGAGT
Organism: Chamaecyparis obtusa; assembly: GCA_027943335.1. Classification (NCBI taxonomy): domain Eukaryota; kingdom Viridiplantae; phylum Streptophyta; class Pinopsida; order Cupressales; family Cupressaceae; genus Chamaecyparis; species Chamaecyparis obtusa. Next base: position 511,472 of record BSBK01001696.1, read on the forward strand.
GATAGGTGTGTGTGTGTGAAAATTGTACCTGATCTGTAGACACAACACTCAGTAAAACATTAGAGGTTAGCAAAAATTGAAATCGTGCAAAATTGAAAACTAAACTAACCAAGTGATTTACTGCCTTCTAATAGGTGTGAGATTAATGTTCTCAGATTGTAATCGAGATCAGTGACCTAGACGACACCTAAACGAAAGATTTGAATGCAATTCTAGATATGAAATAAATGCAATTAAGCTATTTTTTGGATTTTTCTATGCAATAAGAATGAATTGAAAACTGATATGAAATTAATCTATATGAAAACTGATATGCTATGCTAATCTAACAATGATATGAAATATGAATGCAAAAAAATAAGATTGATCTCACAAAGCTTTGAATTCGTAAGTTGATTCCTCAGTTCCAATTCTCCAGCATGATTGTGCAAAATATGAGATGATTTGTGAAGAGCTAAAGCCTTAATTTATAGAAATCCAGGGCTTTGGAGGTGCATGGGAAAAAGCCATAAATCACTCAAATAACTCAACTTGATTTTTGAGTTATTTTTAAATAAAAGATAATTAACTCACAAAAACATGCAAAAGCTAAGTTTTAACTCAAAATAGAGTTTAGCTTTAATTGATAATTGATAGTTGTCTGCTTTTATGATTGTGCATGTTTTATTTATGAATTAATTTAATAATAAAGTAATTTATTTCCAACTTAACTGCTTTTAAAAATAAAACAATTGATTTATGGGTTAATCAATTATTTAATCAAACTTTTATTAAAAACTATATTATTAAATAATGACAACTTGCTTTAATTAATTAAATAAAAATTTAATCAATTATTCATATGATATTAGATTTATTGTCAAAATTAAATAATACAATTAATAATAGATATAATTAAATTTAATTACATAATTAAGTGGAAAATATTAAATCTAATTAATTAAATATGAAAATATTCAATTAATCAAACTTTAGGATAAATGTGATTTATTGCCAAATAATTATAAAATTAAAGATAATTAAGATAATTAGGAATATTACTAGGAATATTCCCCGATGCAAAATTTAAGATAATCAATTAGATTTGATGATGTTTAGATGTGCCTTAGATTAGGACTTTGATGTCGATTTTGTTCGATTTGTCGATGTAGGAGGTTAATGAACTTATAGCCCATTTTTGGGGTATTACATTTTGCCCCTCTTTGAATTACTGTGCGAAGCGCAGTGGTTCAAAGATAGTCTGTGTTTGATAAAGATATGAAACTGATTCAAAAGATAAACCGATCTCAAGATAGAAACCGATTGAAAGATATTGAGATAGGAGTTGATTGATATTGAATTGATATGGAGATAATAGGTCCTGAATGACCAAAGATAATGTTCACTATAGCAGCAAATGAACCTATGATTGTGAAAAAGTGTCAAAATGCCCGATTCTGAACCTTAGGATTGATAAGAAGTGAGTGACCCGTTCTAGACTCGATTGTCTTAGCAGAACTAGCAAGTATCACATCCAAACCCTTCAGTTGTCGAAGAACCAAGGAAAGAACACTATGATCTGATGGTTGCAAAAACTGATACAGATTACAAGATTAAGAGAATACCAGATTGATATGGATCGATGAATTTGATATGCCCCAAGTGATGATAGATTTTCCCCGAGCGATGAGGACTTTTGATGAATCAGTAACTAGACGTGATTGTTATCTTGATCACTGATGAAAGATATTGATAGATTTGATCGATAGAATTTGATTTACAGACTTTGAATGATGTGCAACACCATGCCCCCTTTGGGATGAAAATTGAAATCTGACAAGAAAAGTCAGCGTTATAGTTTAGAAGCATGTTAATTGATTTGAGAAGTGTGGTTATACATGTCCGAGAACGCATTCTGCATCGTTTGGAGGTCCTGGAGACTGAATTTGACTAGGTTTGACCATGAGTTGACCATGGTTGACCAAGTTGAAATTTTGATAGTTTGATGTAAGATAATCAGTTAAGTTGAATACTAGATTTCTGTGATGATTGAAGGTTGATTATGCAAGCAGTGAATAAGATAAATGATCTCAGATTTGAATTTTGATCCCGAAAAAGGATTCTACTTGCTATTTCATTGGAGGAACCTTCGTGTGAGATTCAGCTCTTGTTAGACTGGAAGATGCGATTTGAAGAATCATTTAAGCATTGGAGTTCGTTTAATCATTGTGAGATCATGCAAACATGCAAAATGCAATGAGACATGCAAGATGAAATGAGATATGCAAAATAAAATGCAACCTAAGACCTAGGACCTAGTCACTGATCATATGTCGATTTGTTATCATCATTAAACTTTTAGGTAACCGGATAAATCAATACAATGTCCACTAGTTATGAAACTATAGACATATGAATATCGATTTGTATGCGCAAGAATCAATACAACACCCACTGGTCAAAAACCATGGATATATGAATATTGATTTTGTTTTTGAAATGTCGGATTAGATATAAGCACCAAGGCACAAGCGCCAGGATGACCTGAATATCATGTCCATTTTGATATAGCAATTTGTACAAGCCTCAAAACATAAATTTCGTGATGACCTGAGTACGCCTTGCATTGCAAACACATCAAATAATCAAAAGATCATTCTAAATCCAGTGTGAATTACCCGTAGTGACCCTTTATCGTTCACATCCTTAGGCAAGATTGCGTTCCACAGTAGGAGAAAGAACTTACTCAAAAAGATAATAGTTAGATCAAACATCCTTGAATTTTTTTTGGGTATCAATGGTCGAGGTACGCATGGCCATCCAATTCGAGATAGAGGCTCTTACAGTCGGACACCATTTCAATCCAAAATTTCCAAAGTTGTTAGATTTTCACATACAAGCAGAAGACAAAGAAAAGATTATGCCCCCAGTCATCACTCTCTAAATCCTATAAAGGACATCATTGAAGAGCTCGAAGGGACACAATATGCAAAAATCTCAATGCCAATCAGTAAGCATACAAGGAGATAAAAGCATGAAAAGCACAGATTGTTTTCAGTTGAGTTTAATGTTTGATTGTTGTTGTTGTAAATGCAAAATCCTTTCTGGAGACAAGACTGACTGACTGACTCAAATGAAGCTTCAAAGGACTCTGGCTAGATATGACACATCTAAGATACATTGGAGACTATAAGATATGACATTGATTGCCCCCAAGTTTGAACATTGATAAGATATAGATGCGCAAGCTGATTGGTGTACAGACCGACTTATTGAAAACTAGAAATGCAGAAACAAACCGGGAGATATGTACAAACTAAAGCAAGACTGAAAGCTGGGAAAGACCAAGATTGTGCTGATAGATGGAGCATTTTGGAACAAGTGGCACCTGTTTGCCAGGTTTTCACCATCTTGGTAGAGATTCTATTTTTGCTACCAAGGCGCCTGTTTCCAAGTTTTCACCAAGGCACTTTTTTTTTCTTTTTTCATTTTTTTGTATTTTTCATTTTTTCAATTTTTTTGTACTTTTGATATTTTTTGATTTTTTTGTGAATCATCAAGGTGCCTATTGCTAGGTTTTCACCAAGATGTTCATTTTTTTAGGACTTTTTCTTATTTTAAAGAATTTTTTTTTTAGGACATTTACCAAGCACTGAATGCCTTAGGCGTAGAATTTCTTTAGATGGAGAACGTTGATTAGTTCTCAGAGCTGTTCTCCTTCAGTTGTTGAGAGTTGATAGGCACCAGAGCTAAAAGTAGCAGTGATTACAAAGGGACCCAGCCAGTTGGGTTCGAACTTCCCCTTGCGTTCTCGATGTGATTGATTTTTAGGATTTTCTCTCAACACTAGATCACCAACCTGAAATTCTCTATTTCTGACTTTCTTGTTGTAGCCTCTAGACATTCTTTTCTGATACACTCTGAGATGATCATACGCTGCTTGTCTGCGCTCATCTAGTAATTCAAGTTCTTGTAACCTAGACACTTTGTAGTCTTCATCAGTGACAAGTCCATGCATTCTGATTCTGAGTGATGGGATTTCAACCTCAATAGGCAGTACCGCTTCAGACCCATAAACTAAAGTGAAAGGTGTAGCCCCTATAGGTGTTCTGATACTTTTTCTGATAGTTGTTCTGATAATGGTTCTGATACTTGTTCTGATACTTTTGCTGATACTGGTTCTGATATTGGTTCTGATACTAGTTCTGATATTGGTAGCTCTTTTTCCATTGCAAACTCCCAACCAAGATCATATCATGCAGTCCCAATGTCTAGCAATGTGGAGAACAAGAGGGATTAGAAAGCTGGTGGAAGAGATGGAAGATAAGAGAATGAAGGAAAATGAAGGGAAGAAATCCTCAAGGGGAAACTCCTCAAGAATACCCAAGCTAGGGAAAAATTATCATGTAAAGCATATTTGGATAAGTAGTGAAAGGCTAGCATAGGATAAGTCACAAAAGTGTAATGCCAAAGAAGGACAGGATGTAGTCCAAAGGAGGAGGCATGTCAAGAGGCTTCATAGCACCGTGTTTTACTCTCCTCTTTTTTTTTTTTAATTAGATCAAGACCAAAGGGGAAAAGGATAGCGATAGGTGAAAATGAATGGAGGAAGATGGATATGAAGGCTAAACATGGAAGGAATGAAAGCAAGATCATTGTAAGAGAGCTCACAAAATAGTCAAATGTTTGTGTATAGATCAACATTGTCAAGATCAAAGAGAGAAGATGGAATGGATGAAATATGTAGAAGAACTACGCATAATGCCTGATTGCCAGGTTTTCATCATGGTACTTATCCAAGGTGCCACAAGGGAGTGGTTTTCACCATAGGATGAATTTATTTCTCTTTACTTTTGCTACCAAGGTGCCTGTTTCTAGGTTTTCACCAAGGCACATTTTCAATTTTTATTTTATTTTTTATTTTATTTTTTATTTTATTTTTGGAAGAAGGCAAGCTTTTTAGATAGTGCTCCTTGAAAGGATAAACCATGATATGCCAAGGATTCAAAATGATATGCTCAAAGATGCTAATAGGGAAAGGAACATGAAAGAGAAAAATGGAGGATAGGGTTTTATGTAAAGCGAGTGAGGTTGGAAGATAGGAGGAATAGGCAAGTGAGGAAAAATGATAGGAGGTAGAAGGATAATGCATGGAAGGATTGTGAAAGGGTAGATGGAAAGGAAGGCAAGATCAATGTAAACACACACCCTGAAGGGTGGTGAGAGGGTGGAGGAAACATGAATGAAGGAATACGTGAAGGAATATGGCGAATGGATAGCAGAGGTTGAGGTTTGGGCGCATGAAATGGAAGAATATTTTTGGAAGGAGATGAAGTGGAAGCCTTTGGAAACTTGAATGTCAATTTCACTTTTTGCTCAACACCAGACTCTTTCAAGAGAGACTTTGGAATCCATATAGCCTTAGGATTTTTATTTCCTTTTGATGATCTAGAGAGAATATCTTGAATGATGGATTTTGGAACCCATACTTGTCTTGTAGTTTTTTTCTTAGATATTTCTTTTGACTTTATGCTTCCATGTCTATGAGAGGAGACATGGTGATATTCTTTTTTTGATGGATTCTTGTATTGCTTCTTTTTCTTGTATTGAACATTCAAGTTACTTCCAAAAGACTGGGGATTTGTGGAAGAGGGAGGATACGACTGGTCTAGATGGGTGGGTGGATGAAAAAGATTCAAGGGTATGCATCTATGTTGATCTTGAGGAAAGATGGGAGATGGAGGTATGTAAGGACCCAAGATGGATGGAAAATTAGGAGAGTTAGGAGGGGAAAGTGAAGGGACATAAGGACCCAAGATGGATGGTGAATTAGGAAAGTTAGGAGGGGAAAGTGAAGGAACATAAAGACCCAAGATGGAAGGAATGCGTGAAGATCTTTGTAGTGGTGGAAGAGGTCCAAGGATGGAAGTGGAAGATGCAAAAGGATAATCAATAAGTTCATCAGCATCTATATGACAACCAAGGATATCAACATCTTTAGAGTGAGCATTAGAATTTTCAATAGAATCATGGACATCTTGAATATGAGCACCTTCTTTGATAGGATTTTTCAAAGCTTGCAAAGACTTAGGAAGAGTAGAAAGTGGAAGTGAACATGGAGTGGTAGAATAAGAAGATGGAAGACTTTGATCTTGACAAGGATCTTTGGATAGCACCAGCACATAATTTGTCTCTTGATTTTCAATAGGCTTAACATTGGAAGTAACAACACTATTTTTACCAACCTTAATGGAAGTATCATCTTTGGAAAGTGCAAGTGTAGTAAGGTTATTTTGATTGTCAATAAGCTCAACAGTGTAAGTAGTAGCTTGATCTTGCTTAGGCGAAGACTTAAGACATGGTGGAATGCATGAAAAAGGGGGTACAGGATCAAAAGAACCCTGAGGCGGATAAGAGACATTGTGAAAAGGAGTGGATGACATGGAGGGTTCTTGATCTTGATCTTTCTTTATGTTTTTTTCTTCATCATTTTTAGAGTCCTCTTGACATGGAGCCACTTCTAAGGACAAGGAAGCATGTTGGGATTGTATGGATGACTTTGGAAGAGATGGTGGAGGACTAGCTGAAGTAGGGATTATAGCATATGAAGGCTTAAGCTCTTTAGGTTTATCATTATTGAAAGTATTTGCAGCCAAGTGAAGGTTAGCTTGAGTTTCTTTAAGAGGTAGCCCTGGAGGATAACTATAGGGAACCACATGAAAAGTATCAGGGCTTGTGTCGGATGAAGGTTCTGTGAAAGATTTGAAAGAATCAAAAGCTTTAGGAAATGTACGGGTATTGGAGGAAGTAGGGGATGGAAGGGAACCATCACAAGACAAAGGTCCAACATTAACATGATCTTTCTTGAGAGTGTAATCTTTATTTTCAGTCTGAGAGTTCTTAGAGGAGAGATCCTTATAATATTGACGTTTCAAGCTAGCATGATGTATTTTATAGTCCTCAGCAGTAGTAGATGGATCATCATCAAGGTATTATCGACAAAAGCCATCAAAATCTCTTTCAAAATCAAAATCATATGGATCACCATCATGATCTATCCAATGTGACGGCCCATTTGTAGTAAGCAGGAATGAACGATGAGGAGGACTCTTAGGAATAGAGGTGTCATAGGTATCATTACATTGTCTGTCGTCATAGTCATCATAGTCTCCAAAGCTAGATGTGTCACTCTTTGTGGAAGAGGTATCATATTGCTCAAATTTTTTTCGGGGGCATGGTGACATGTACAAGTCTTTATCAAATGGAAAAGAGTATAAAGGTTCCTTTTCTTTCCCAAGTTTGTCAAGCTGGACTTGCATAGCATGTATTTGTTTCATTATAGTGGCGATCAGAGCTTCTTCCTCTTGTTTACTGATTCTTTGAGACATGTGTACTGATTCTCAATAGCTATCGCTCTATTCCTGACACAATGATATTTTTGACAGATTCTGGAACTAGGCTGGAAACATTGGATATCTTGCAATTTGACAATTTCTGACAACTCTCTCAAATTTTTCCAAACGACACTCTGCAGACTCGTACGACACTAGGTTCTTAATCATACGACATATGGGCTTTACTGAAATGACATTTGACAAAAATTCATACGACTTTTGACTTCTTGAAATGACTTTTGACTCCAGAAAGAACTTTATGTCAATTTTTGCAAAATTTAAGGTTTTCAGTTTTGGATTGTTTGCAAATTGTACTATCCAGATTTTGAAGGTTATGCCAGATTTGATCATTTTTAATAGCCAAGTAGATAAATAAGCACGCAAAATAGCAAGCAAGTCATTCCAAGCACGTCTGAAAATAATGAACAAGGGCAAAATCAACCTTGCGCATGAACAATCAAGTGACCAAATTGTGCTAATCCCTGAGAGTACTAATTGTGTATGTTCTGAAAAGTTTTGCAATAACGCACATATACCTGAAAGTGAAAAATTGGCCTCTCTAGGGTTTTTAGTAATGGTTTGACTCTGCAACTTTTATGATTCAAAGGGGTGAACTCCAATCCCAGCGCACCAGGGTTTTGACACAGTCTGAGAACTTAATCTTCAAGAGCTGCTAGGGAGATCTGACAACCCAACAATGAACCATACCCGTGGAGATTTCTTCCACAAGGACATTTATATAGCGGCTGTCACTACCACGGCAAAAATGGCTATGACCGCTTGAGGTTCCGTCAACGCAGTTTGCCCTGTGAAGGGATTGTCCGCTATGGTTAACCCTCTCTAAAGATGACTCACAGATTTATACCACAAGGGGACTTGGCTCCAGATTCAAGGTTTTGACACCTCTTCACTTTTAACCCAAACAAAACAAGCAGATTAATCCGACACGCTAAGATAAAGTTTTGTTCCACCAAGGTCTGTGATATCAACTCCACGTGATCTATCAACCTCTCTGAGGAGAGAATGTATCAATCAATAAGAGAAGACACACTAACCAATTTTGATTCACCAAAGCTCGTGATATCAACCCTACGTGATCTATCAACCTCTCCGGAGAGAGAATGTGTCGATCAATAAGAGAGGATGCACTAACCAAGTTGAATGTGAAACGCACTAAGTATCCTCCCTACCTACAAGGATTCTATCGTCAAGAAGGATTTCACTGGGAATCCAATCTTTCAAGAATCACAAATAGTGTTCATAGGGCCTAATTACTATGTGAGCACAGATATATTCCCGAAAGTAAATCTACCAAAAGTACCCAAAAAATAGAAAGAGGAACACTTAACGCTTAAAGTGAATATGAGATGAGTCCACAAGGTGGAACACTTAACACCTCACACAAGCTAAAAATGAGTCCCCAACTTAGAAAACAAGTGAGTTCCTAAAAGCACAAAAGGGTTGCCAAGTGGAACATTTAACGCTTCTGTCCTGTTGACCCCTCCCCTTTATGGCGCTGAGATTGCAACCACGGGGCGAAAATGAGGGGCCGGCGGATTAGCGAGTCCAATAACCCAAGATAGCAATCAAGATCAATCACAAGTATTCTAAGACTACTTAATGAATCCTTAAGGGTTCACAACCTAGTATCAATTATGCAAGTGTGTAGAAATAGATCAAAAGCATGAAAAGATGCACACAAGCTTGACACATAAGAGATTTATTTTAAGTCCCAAATCAAAATATTATTAGATGAAGGAGAATACCTAGGATCCTTGCAATGCGCTTAGTATATTTTACTTGATTTTTAGCAATTTTTGTTGAGCTTTTCCATGCAAGCAAGTGACGAACTCTCCAACAAGCAAACAAGCAAACAAGATATGCAAAATATATTCAACTTATGAAAATCATAGGGTTAGCTCTAAAAATCAATTATTATCAGTAATAATAATCAGCAATTAACCCAAATGACAACTCATATCATTCATTGAACCATGTAAAAAAAATAAGTGCATACCTATCACAAAACTTTTTTTTTTTTTTGCTGCATTTGACCTAGTCAACAAGATCTGATTTTTTTGATATGATTTTGGCCAAAAAAATATAAATTCTAAATAGAGACCCATGCTAAAAAATAGAGAGCTTTCCAAAAATGCAAAAATTTTAGAAAAATCTCTTCATTTGTGCCCTAGAGACCCATTTTATCAAAACATACCAGTTTTTATAAATTGACTATTTGAGCTATGATATCATGTCCAAATTTAAAACACAAAGAATGGACCCCCTCTATAATTTAAAGAGATTTTCGAAAATATAAATTTTTTTGAAAAATATGCTGATTTGCGTCAGATATTAATTTTTTCCAGAATTTCAAGAAAAAATTATTAAAAATTCAAAACATCTCAGAAAATTTTAAATTTTTTATTGTAGCTTCCATGACATGTCACCAACCTGAAAAAAAAATTTCAGACCAAAATTCTAAGCCGTTTGGGAGATAAAATTAAATATTTGAAACTTTGGGGTTTTAGCTCCCAAAAAAAATCAAAACCAGCATGCAAAGGTGGGTTGCCCCACGGTGGGCGCTAGAAATATGTGTGTGAAAATTGTACCTGATCTGTAGACACAACACTCAGTAAAACATTAGAGGTTAGCAAAAATTGAAATCGTGCAAAATTGAAAACTAAACTAACCAAGCGATTTACTGCCTTCTAATAGGTGCGAGATTAATGTTCTCAGATTGTAATCGAGATCAGTGACCTAGACGACACCTAAACGAAGGATTTGAATGCAATTCTAGATATGAAATAAATGCAATTAAGCTATTTTTTGGATTTTTCTATGCAATAAGAATGAATTGAAAACTGATATGAAATTAATCTATATGAAAACTGATATGCTATGCTAATCTAACAATGATATGAAATATGAATGCAAAAAAATAAGATTGATCTCACAAAGCTTTGAATTTGCAAGTTGATTCCTCAGTTCCAATTCTCCAGCGTGATTGTGCAAAATATGAGATGATTTGTGAAGAGCTAAAGCATTAATTTATAGAAATCCAGGGCTTTGGAGGTGCATGGGAAAAAGCCATAAATCACTCAAATAACTCAACTTGATTTTTGAGTTATTTTTAAATAAAAGATAATTAACTCACAAAAATATGCAAAAGCTAAGTTTTAACTCAAAATAGAGTTTAGCTTTAATTGATAATTGATAGTTGTCTGCTTTTATGATTGTGCATGTTTTATTTATGAATTAATTTAATAATAAAGTAATTTATTTCCAACTTAACTGCTTTTAAAAATAAAACAATTGATTTATGGGTTAATCAATTATTTAATCAAACTTTTATTAAAAACTATATTATTAAATAATGACAACTTGCTTTAATTAATTAAATAAGAATTTAATCAATTATTCATATGATATTAGATTTATTGTCAAAATTAAATAATACAATTAATAATAGATATAATTAAATTTAATTACATAATTAAGTGGCAAACATTAAATCTAATTAATTAAATATGAAAATATTCAATTAATCAAACTTTAGGATAAATGTGATTTATTGCCAAATAATTATAAAATTAAAGATAATTAAGATAATTAGGAATATTACTAGGAATATTCCTCGATGCAAAATTTAAGATAATCAATTAGATTTGATGATGTTTAGATGTGCCTTAGATTAGGACTTTGATGTCGATTTTGTTCGATTTGTCGATGTAGGAGGTTAATGAACTTATAGCCCATTTTTGGGGTATTACAATAGGTGGTTCTCTTGTAGTACATTATCCAAGTGATGAAACAAATGGCAAAGAAGCTAGTAGCCTCAAGGAAATAGAACTAGAGGCTAATTAAAATTTTGATGAATGGGTTGATAGAGGATGTAATAACAATCAATGATCATGGACTTATGGAGGAATTCATCTGCTAATGGAGAGAAAGAATGACAAACAAATTAATAGGGATAAGTACCAAGTTGATGAATCAAGCGAGAATCAAGAACATAGTGGAAGAATATGAAAATAAGACACTCCAACATGATGCAGAGATAATAGAGATAAATTGTTAATGTGAAGCCCATGTAGTTAACTTGATAGTGGTAGATTACTTTGACAAAAGAGAAATGAGAATGATATTCATGTCTTTAAATAGATACTAGTAGAAAATAGATTAAATATTACAGATAATATTAGAGAAAGACAAAGGAAGCTTTATCACTTCAAGGATCTCCTTGAGACTTTTTCAGAGGGAGATACTCGATGGGTTGAAAGTGCTAGTAGACATTGAATTGGACAAAGCTTTGTAAAAACCTTAATGTTTATAAACGACTTGAACTTATTTATTTTTAGTAAGATTAGGAATTGAAGAACTTGTGTTGAGCTTTGAATTTTGTTTTCAAGTTAAACTTTCTTGATTTACTTTAAGTTTAGAATAGATACCTGCATATTTATTTGCATGATAATACAAATATGAGTTATGTAGTGAAATATATGGAGAGATGCTGAAATTACTTTGTGTTTTCATTATTTTGAGGAAAGCAATATTGTTGCACATGAATTCCGGTGTGTTCTATTATTTCCCTTCATTGTTAAATTTGTGTCTTTTAAATATTGCACAAATTTATATTGAGTTGTGGTTTCTTTGGTTAAATGTATATTTTTTTATTCTAAGTTATTATTCCATCAGTGTTTGTTTGCATAAAATTGATAAATTTAGAATTAGAAATAGATTAGTTTTTAAAACTAAATCTTTTGACATTTTTTAGCAATTTCCTATGAATTTTTTATGATACTGATGTGTAAATATATGATTTGAGTTAAGAAGTTTATTTTAAGAATAATTTAAATGTAAGAAATATATAACCACCCTTTGTGAAAGTAGTTGAACAACAAACCAATGAGTTATCTTAATATGATCATGACCTGATTATCCCAAGCCTTAAAATCAATTCAAAATTGATTCTTCAAGATAGACAGGATCTAGTTTACAATTATGTATGGTTTTAAGTATGATTTATATCTATATCTATAGATAGGAGGTTAAAAATGTTTGAGAACCCATAGCAACCAAGTCATATCCAACCACAAAGATCTAGATTATTACAATGTGTACTCCTCACACCAAGAGAGAATGAAATAATTGAATGCATAAATAATAAATCAAATAAATGAAATCATAATGCAAACAAACCAAAATTCCCCCCTTAGTCCTCTCCTTCTCAATGCAAGTGTAGGCTCTTAGAATTGCTCAATTATGAAAACATGAGAATTCTATATTGTGGTTTTTAAATTATGAGAACTAAGTCACATTATATATAATTTTGGCCTTCAATTAGGGTTGGATGATTGGAGAGATAACTAGAATTGATTGATCAAATGGCTAGGCTTGATTGAATAGATGACTAATTTGATTGATCAAAGAAGTGAGACTAATTGACAGTTAAGGGGTGCATAATAGAATAGATTGGACAATTAACTTTTTTTATTGGAAGTGAACTAGATTGATTGGACAAAAAACTAAGTTGATTGATTAGTTAGAAAATTTGACTAGATAATTGACAAAATAGATTGGCCAGTCAAATTGAAAGTCAACATTAGTCATGGAGGTGGAACTAGAAGAATAATTAGCATTAAATAAAATAGAAATTTTATGTAATTTTGCATGTGGGAAATAAATAAACTAATTAAAACTATTTATTTTGAGAAGATTTAGTTTACCTTAGAGAAATGAAAAATTAAATAAATTGGTCATTTATTTAATTTTAGAATATTTAATTAAGTGATTGAAATTTATAATTGTATGGGCAATTTTTTGGTGGCTGCAATTTTGCAACTATTGTAGCCATAGTTAGGAACTATACACAAAAAATGTGAATATTGTAATAAGTTTTTTTTGGGGGGTATGGGTGTAGCGCTAAAGAACTGAACTGGTCAATGTAAATCACTTTTTTTGCTATAATATAAAGGGTGTTGGCTCAACCCAGCTATTAATTTACCATTTTTTTTAATTATGACTTAATTATGGTGATAATAACAATGAGGAATATCTTAATTAAATAATACAATAATTTAATTAAAGTAGGGATAGGAGATTAATTAAATAATAGCTATTTAATTAATTTGCAAAAGAATCATTAAGGAATCTCTAAAGAATATTAATTAGAAACTAAATAATTAATTAAAATCATTCAATTATAGAATTTTGGGGAAATAGTGAATTCAAAATTTGAATTAAGGAGTGTTGTGGTTCCACAATGAAATCCCCACCTTTTGGCCACTTGGCCATGGGCCCCCCTTTTTTTGCTTGTTTTGTCTTTTTAAGTGTTTAGGTTCCCTTGGTTTTAGGTTTTTTAGGGTGAACCCTTGTAAAAGTTGTGTAAAAGGTCATTTTCAGATGTTCGGCCTTTCAGAGTTCCTTGGAGCTTTGAAGGTGCAAAAGTCTAAAAGTCTAAACCCTATGCAATAAGGTAAAAAGTCCTTTCAAACTTTCATCTTTTGAAAGGATGAGGATTCATGACTCATGGGATAATCACTTTTGGAGTCTGAAAGTGTGAAACCCAATGATGATGTCACTTGGCTTGAGGGCTTATAAGAGTGATAGAGGGGTTCATTTTGTTCATTCTCTGACAATTGTTTCGAGCTCTTATTTCCTTCGTGCCTTCGCCCATCAAGTTTATTAGTTCAAAGTTGTTTTTTTGGCTCTACTTTTAGCTTGTTGGTCGTGATCCACTTGAGCTCATCGTAGATTCCTCCTTTTCCCATGTTAGATTTTATTCATCCTTCATTTTTCAAAGTGTTTCTTTTGGTTTGTTTTTGTGTAGGTGTCTAGGGTTTGTCATAGGGTTTTGTTGTAATTTGCTAGTTAGCTAGTCTTCCTTTTTTTAAGGTTTGTCATTTGGTTTAGGTTTTCGTATATTTGTTAGGTTTTTTCTTCTCTATCATTTTGTCTTAGTCATACCGCAGTTGTCAGCCCCTGAAACAATGAAGTACTCATCAAACATCGAATCCTACACCTGAAAACTGTAAAGTGTTTCTTTCAGATGGTCAAACTTTCGGCCTCCAAAAGAATCATTGTATGGTTCCACAATAGATGAAGATAATCACACCATTGTCTCTCCTTCAAAGATAGTATATCTATTCTAAAGATTACCTATTCCATCATGCAATACACTTAAATTGTCAACCCAGGGACGTAGGACTTGAAATGGGCCAGCACAGTTTGTGCACTAAGCTCCTTTAGGAGTCATAACACCTATGCTACAGGAAAGTAAAATGCATTGGAAGAATCTATACTGCTGCTGCAAAATAGTAAACACACCTTGGCTAACAATAGATAATTACAAGAAGCTTAAAAAATGAACCTAAACTAATTAACAACTCAGAACATCCACTATGATCATTTTTTGCAAGTGCTGCAGGAACTTTCACAGTAATAATGCTGCAGGACTAATACAGTAAATCTATTTGAAAATAGGAAACTGCAGGAAATGAATCTATTCTACCTAAATCTATTACACCTTCCAAGTGGGCCCCCTTGGTTGGCTTCAATTAACTATGAACACAATAAGTGCTTCAAAATCTTTCTTCCATTAAAATCCTTCTTTGATTACATAGAAACTGAATAATTCATGAAGAACACAAAGAGTAACTTTTGAATCTAAATCAGCATTATCTATTTTCTCATTAGCTTACTAAGATAATCCAAATCCATTACATAGAGGATTGGCTGCTTATTAAAATCATACATAAAAATTCTTGAACAAACATCGCCAAAAAAGAAGGCGGAAGATCAACCATGACATAGTACATTTACTGCCAAGCAACAGAATAACAACTTGCAAGAAATATAGCAAGTTGTATCCCCTATATTCTCTAGAACTCCTTTGCAGGTGTGGCTTATCCAACAAAGCTAAACTGTGCTTCTTTTGCCATGATCGGTCTTCATTATCTTCCTCCTTAAATGCAGTAATCACCACTCTTTGCGTTGCTCCTCATTCTCCTGAAAAGTTAGCAACATCTGAAACACACATGCAAGATAACATTCCTACTTTTACTCAGATATTAGAACATAGCTTTAAATAGTTATATGAAATAATGCATTCTATGTATAATATTAAGCAAAATATGTCATACACACTACCCATAGGTTTAGTAGGTTCTAGTTGTCTTTGGCATAAGTTCACAAGATATTTACAACAAGTGTTCAGGAATGTTTTGTCAAAGCACAAAGAGTGTGTCCAAATTATAAAAACTTATATCAAAATTAAGACATTAATATGCCTCATCAATCATCTTTGATCGCCGAAGTTCCAAAATACCGCAAGTGTCCCAGCTACCAAGTCATCTTTAGCTCTTCAACCTTTCAACCTCTGAAGAATTTTGAGAACACTAAAACTTTGTAACTCTACAACATGGAAGACAAAGAGGCCATCACTCATTTCATATTTTTGTCCTTTCGGCATCTGATAACCCCATCTGCTAGCCCATTTTCCTATAAAATGCAAAATCCAAAGAAAATGGCCTATTCCTATGTAAACCCTAGAAAATTGTCATGCCCTAGCTGCAACACACTTTTGATCTATGAAGAAGATGTACAAGGTTTCATAGCTTGCAAGCTTATCCATGGACTAATCCAGATGTGACCAAGCCCCATTTCAGATCACATGTGCTGAAATGTACAAACTAGAGAGATATGGTTGTTTTAAGATTTGAGAATATAGGGTTTTTATCCATGCAAAGGGTTTTAAAATTTTTCCTAAATCCAAGAAACCCTACCCTTATTCTATTTCTTCATTACCTTTTTCTTGGTCACTTAAGTCCCCATTCTGCACATGTTTTATTTCCCAACCTAGGTAGTTATGTTTCTATTCAGCGATTACGCGACTAAGCAGTCGTGTATTCTCCTGATCTTGGTGGCTAAGTTCCTAACATCCAACGACTTGGTGAATGGTTATATTTTCCTTCAATCATGTATTCTCTAGATATTTGGTCAAGGTAGGAAGCATTCAAAGATTAAATGAGAACCATTGATGTAGATTTGGATCGACATAATTCATATGTTCTTCAGATTTAACCCATAGTAAAGAAAAGATCAAGCGACTCTGAGTTTTCTTTGTTTGCGTAATCTCCATATGGGCTTGGGTTAAGTCAAGGTCAAAGAAAGGTTAGTACTGGGTGGTTAATTTTATCATTCAACAATTTGGCGACTAAGGCTTTCACGTGTTCTCATGATCTAACCCAAGGTCAAGCATTTATCTAGCGAATGTGAGAATGCTCAGTTGCGTAATCTCTGAATATGACCACAGTTAAAGGAAGGTCAAGTTTTCTCTTTGTTCGCTGAATCGCTTGATATAAGGTGAGTTAAGTTCTAGATTTAGTGATTTAGTGATAGCCATGGATGATAAGGAAGATCAACGGCCATCATTTATTCTTGAGATATAACTAAGGTTAAGGTTTTTATCTAGTGACTTGGCGAATGCTTTGTTCTCTTGTTCTCCATATGTGACCCTGATTAAGTGATATATTTAGTGAACTAGAGAAAGCTTTAGTCATGTGTTCACTGGATAAGATGAGTTAAGTCATGGGGTATTTGGCTAATCAACAGGGACCACAAGATGAAGATAGGATCAACGGCTAGCGCTTATTCTCTTGATAAAACTCAGGGTTAATAAAAGACTTGGTGATCTAGTGAATGCTTTAGTTGCGTGATCTCTGAACTAAGCATGGGTTAGTTAACTTATTCAGTGATTAGGACATGGCCTCAGTCACTGAATTGATAGATCAAGCTGGGTTAAATATAAAGAGAATTCAGAGGCTGAATCTAGGCCATTGATGAAAGAAATATCTGACGGTGGTTGCATTTTCTCTGGATGAAACTGAGAGTTAAGAAAAGACTCAACAATCACATGAATGCTTCATTCATGTGATCTCTTGATGAGACCTAGGTTAAATAAAATTTACCATGACCTAGAAAATGCCTTCAGTCATGTGTTCGCCAAATCCAGTGTGGTTAAGACTTGTCGTGGGTTAGATAAAAAGAAAGTGGGTCCACTGCCTAATCATGTTGAGGTGCTCGTTCCTGATTGGATGTCAAGATATGATGATGTGGCTAGACTTTTCAAAGCTCATTTGACTATTATAATGATTTATAAGGATAGTCTGATGTGCCAGGAAGGAACAAGATTGATGGCCATGTTTTAAACTTGATAAATTAACTGTTGTCGGTTTACATTTGAATTTTTTGAGCTAGGGTTTGCAGAAAATAGAAATGACGGTGCACCAAACAAGAAAAAATCTGATTTCTTCTTGGGCTATAAGGACAAATTTGTAGTTGAGAATTGATTGGGCTCCAAGCTGGTTGAGCTAAATATGATCAAATTTTTTGGCCGCCATGAGCTTGATATTTTGCAGATGGTTTCTTCTAGATGCAGCAGTTATGTTTTGGACCAAGTTGTCAGAATTTATTTTCTTGGTATGTTGAGGTAGCTGAGATATTTGTGGTGATATGCTCACCATAGGGATAAAGAGATTCATGCCCTAATTTTTAGTTTGACTGCTAGGGTTTCCATAATGTAAAAGATATCAAATTTGTCTCTGATATTTTTTGATTAACTTAGGGTTTCTTCCTTGTCACTTTGGCAATAAATTGTTTCTTGATTTCATGTTGTTGAAGTGACATTGTTGCCCTAATTTTGACCTAAATGACCCTAAGCTTATTTCAATCCTTGTTCATATAAAAGGATTCCCAAGGTCTTTTAGGAGGAGTTCTTTCCAGGGTTGAGAAGAAGAATCATTTGCAAGAGACCAAAGATAGACTTAGTTCTATAGGCTTGCATCCAGGGATTGGTAGAAGAGATCTGTAACCTCTCTGTTTTACAAAGATCTTAATGAATCTGTAGTTTTCTTATTCATTTGTGGAGTATTCTATGTTCAGTAACTCACTCCTGTATCAGTTTGGTAACTAATATTAGGATTTCCATAATAGCTCATAATCTTGTCTCCTCTTTGATGGTTTCTTATTTCCTATTGTCTTTTGAGTTGATGACTTCAAGATCAATAGTTGCAGACATAAGTGTTGTATGTTTTGATATGTTTTGATGTTAACTTGAAAATTTAAGTAAATGCTTGATATAACCTAACAGAATTGCAAAGTATTGAGGAGGATATAGGTAATCAATGAGATTCTCATTTGATTTTCATTTGCAAGGTGAATGATAAGAATCAACAATACAGTGAGGAATTGTTTCTGAATATTCCCAATGGATAAGGGACTAATCACAAACACTTTTGTCGAAATAGATGTTCATTCTTGTCTAATAGTTCTACCCCAAGACAAACAAATCAAATTCTAAATCTTTAAGTTAGTAGTTGTGGACTCAATAGCAATAGCCCCTACTTTATTTGTGAGTAACTTGATAGTGTGCTTAGCTTCACATCCTATTCTTTTATGTCATAGATAACAAGAAGTATTATGGGCACATATATGCTTTGTGAGGACTAGTGAAAAGGTGAAATTAAGTGATCCTAATCCTAGGTGCACCCACCTAAATTCTACAGAATTCAAAGTGTAGAAATCCTTAGTGCTTTTTTCATTGGTCCTTGTTCTTTTATGAATGTACTAATTGTGGGAAGTAAGCTACCCCATAGGTATATCTCTGCATTAATAAAGGTAGTTAAAATCTTGATAAATCAAGAGCCAACAAAATGGTGACTCTACTGGGGAATAGACATGGTATAGTCATGATGAATCTAGATTGAAGATCTCTGGTATTACAAATCTGTGCTAAAATAATGTGGGTACTAGCAAAGCTAGACTCTTGGCTGGCTTATTTATCTTATCCAGTAGTTATCATTGAAAGAGTAGAGTCAAAATATAAAAGTTTCACATCTTCTCACTAAGTGTGAGTGGTGACTCTGAGAAATCTCTATAGCAGTGCTGAGAAAATTAAAATATCAAAAAATGAATCAAAGAATTACTAGGGCCAAAATGAGGGATCATCCTAAAGATAGGTTAGAGGGTGAACTCAAAAGGACTTCTAGGGCTCGTTGGCCAAGAGCTTATAGGAATGCTAAAAATATGCCTCAGGCATGGAAACAAAAAAATATAAATGAAGATGATCAAGTCCACACTAGTCAAGATGGTAATATGTCAAAATATGAAGAGGTTGTGGATTTCAGAGTAGGTCAGTATGAGGACTATGATTTCCCTCCAGAGAGAGGGGAGGGAAGATCACAATACAATAAGGGTGTGGTCCCAAATAAAACTCTTGAAAATGATAGAAGTTCAAGAAGTAAAAGTAGGAGCAGACATTATTTTTATCCTCCTTTTGCCCTTGGTGCTTTAGTACCTAGGACCTTCATATCCTTGAGGAAGAAAAAAATAAAGTTCATGATGAAGATTCAGACTCTGAAACAACTCTCCCAGAATCTGAAGAGATCTTTGGAGAATTTTTTGAGTTGGAGAGAAGAATCTAGGAACTAGTTGCCATTAGACAACAAAGATAAAAGGAAAAAGAAGACAAAATAAGACAAGCTATGATAAGAATTGAATAGTTAAAGAGGTAGATAGTAAACATGGAAGAAATAAATTATGTTCTAGTACCTAAAGGAACAAAGGAATAGCCTATTATCCAAAAGGTATGTGAGGTAAGAAAACCTAGGGACGCAGGCAAACAAAAGGCTATTGGAATTACAATCAATGAACCTATAAATAATAAAGATCCTTTGGACCAAGTTTCAAGGTTAGAGGTTGACCTTGAAAATACTGGGAGAAAGAATGAAATAGTGGCCAAGGAACTTGAGAAAGTAGAACTTGAAGCTGCTGCTCTAGAGATGAAAAAGAAGATCATCTTTCTCAGACAATCCTCAACGCCTCTAAATAGTATGCCTGGTACTAACTCTGGAAATGATGATAACCAAAATGATGTTATCAGACCAGTAGTTGTTACAAATGTTTTTGACACATCAAATAAAGCATCTACTTCTCAAAATGATGGATCATTGCAAAGAAGACCAGTTCATATGGAAAGGTACAAACAACTTCTTTTTAATGGTATTCCAGGTTATCCAAATTTGATTCCTAAAAAAATTAGAGAAAAACTTCCAAAATTCACTAGCAATAATGTTGTTACATGTGAGAAACATTTAAAGAATTTCATTGATATAATAGATGATTATGAAATTGAACATGAAGATTTCATTATGAAATTATTTATTCAATCATTAACTGAAGATGTCAGAGACTAGTTTAGAGGACTCCCTTATGACTGTATTGGCTCTTGGGATGATTTTATAATTTGTTTTAAGGACCAATATGGTGATAAAATAAATGAAGGTTTCATGCTGAATGAATTTAACAACATTAAGAAAAACCAAAATGAGGAAGTCCTTGAGTTTAATGTTAGATTTCAAAAGGTAATGCATAAACTCTTCTAAGTAATGAGATTAGATGAGAAATTTTGCTTGGCAACATATCTCAATGTCTATGATGCAAAAATGGGTTACCTTCTCAGAGATAAAAATCCTAGAACCATTAGGGAATCCCAGAGATTTTCTATAAATATTGAAAGTAATAGGAGGGTATCAGAAAAGCTAGGTAGGAGAGAGGAGCCTAAACCTCCTAGGTTTGGAAAGAAAGAATTGGATAAAGCTTCAAATGTAAATACTATGGAGGAGGAAAATTTGAAACAAATCCTAAATGCTTTGAAGGATTTGAAGCTTGGTGAAAATAAAAATAGGTCACAAAATAATGGTAGGCCTCCTTCTAATAGCTTTGATAGGCAACCTAGGTTGCAAAATTTTCCTTACCATACCCAATGGAAGGATGGGAGGCCTACAGTCCCAAAAAGAAAGGACAAATCAAATGATAAAACCCATGATCCTTTGCAAAGGCACTCTGTTAACATGATAGATGATGTCCCATGGTGCATAGTTTTCCAGTCCCCACATGATCCTGATTATTGTGCAATTTCTCAAAATATAGATGCAAATGAGGAGCAGGAGGGGGAGGAAGATGAATCTTATGATGACCAGGGTTGTGCTATGATAATTTCACACCTTTGGAAGGAATTTGATTCTATAGAAGAAGATGAAAACAAAGATGCATCCTATTCCCAAGGCAAAAAGGAGATATATCATCAGCGGGTCTTTTCTGATGAAGAGGAAGATATTGAAAATATAATTTTCAATAGAAAGGAGGGTGATGGGCCTATTATATTAAGAAGGCCTTATAATAAAGAAATAGCTCAAATCACTGCTTACATGGTCACTCAGGCTAGGGGTAATTATGTTCTGAGAAATAGAACGGTTGGTAATGCAGATGGTAGACCAGCAAGTGTATTTATTAAGAAAAGTCAAGTGGACACTAAGAAAACACAAGATAAAAGTAGGGGTGTTGATAGTGTCAAAAAGATGAATATAAAAGGGGGAGAAAAGCTAGGTCATTCAAAAAGTATGTATAGAGTAAAGGTGAAGACACCAGTGACAAGTATCCCTATTCCCCAAATTAAGAGTAAGCAAAAAAAGGAAGACAAGCTACATCTTGCATCACAGGTTGAGGATGAAAGTATGTTTTAGGGAAGGCACGATTTATCTAATGTCAAATACACACCTATTGATATGATTTAGCTATTATCTCAGATAATAGTTAAGGTTCCATTAATGGAAATGATGAGAATAAGTGAGCACAAAAAGAAGGCCCTTACATGGATAAATGGTGTTCTTTCAACAGACATTCAAATGACAGATAAATCTAAACAAGAGGGGAATGATATTGAAGAAATTGTTTCAGAAATACCCTAGATTTATCTAGATACAAATGTTGTCAGTACTTCTTTGGGAACTGTTGATCCTTTTTTCCTAACTCTAGTCATAAATGGAAAAATGTTGAAACATTGCATGATAGATTCTAGAGCTTCCAATATAGTTATGCTTGTTGAGGTCATGAGAAAAATGGGAATTCAAGTGTATACTCCTCATGGGAGATGTCAGGCCATGGATTCCAAAGAGGTACCTGCCATTGGAACAATTAAGGCCTTGTCTTACAAACTTGCAGCTTATCCTAACAGACAACTAACTATGAGTGTGCTAGTTGTTGACATACCACCTCAATATGGAATGTTATTGTCAAGAAAATGGAGTGCAGCAATGGGAGGTAGTATATAGTGTGGCTTATATTTTTCCACCTTCAAAATTTCTGGTCAAAATGTTAAGGTATCTAGGGAAAATAGAACTTCCCATATGATTGAAGAAGAAATAGAAAATGAAAACATGAATTGTTTCCTTGACACTGATGTTAATTATTTTCAAGTATAAAGCCTAAAGGATGAAGGAAAAGATGAACCTTTGCTATTTTCTGATGATAAGGAGAACTTGACAGATCAGGATGGTTTATGGACCATGTACTTTGATGGTGCAAGCTCTAAGGAGGGAGCTGGTGCAGGTGTGTTGTTAATTGCTCCTACTGGAAGGATATTTAAGTATACATTTACTTTAATGTTCCCTTGTACAAACAACACTACAGAGTATGAGGCTCTATTAATAGGGCTGAGGTTGGCTTCAAAACACAAAATCAGAAACATTAGAGTGATTGGAGATTCATAACTTGTGATATCTCAAGTAAGATCCAAATATGCATCAAAGAATGATATACTGAAACAATAAAGAAATGCAGTTTGGGATGAGGTAAAGTTTTTTGATGCTTTTAGTATTGAGTGGATGGATAGAAGTTAAAAAAAAATAGTTGACCTACTTGCAAAAATTTCTTTAAGACCAAAGGATGTTACATTTGCTAGGATTTCCAAAATTGAGATTCAATACAGACCTTCCATACCAGACAACATTGAAAATTGGCAAGTTTTTTAAGATGATTTGGATATCTTAAGGTTTTTACATTCTGAGGCCAATCTTGAGGATAGAGAACTGAATTTCAGTGGGTATGTGGAAACTTCAGATAGTAGGCATATTGTTCTTGGTAGGGAAGTCTTGTAGTTAAAAAATAACAAGGTCCCAAAGGGTTTAGTTTTTCTTGAAAGGGCATTTGATAATAATGATAGGTTCCTTTCAACAAAAAATGTGGATAAGCCAGAGAATCTAGAGGAAATTAATTTAGGGACAGTTGAAACTCCAAAAAAAAAAAAAAATTGGGGGAAAGTTGTCTCGCAAAATAAGAAATTTCTCAGTTGATCTTCTTAGGAAATATAGGCATGTTTTTGCATGGTCTTATGATGACTTAAAAGATTATAGACAAGATTTGTTTCAACATGAGATTCCTTTGAAAGAAGGAACAAAGTCTTTCAGAAAAAAGTTAAGATATGTGAACCCTACTTTGGCACCAAAGATGCAAGAAGAATTATAGAGAATGAGTGATGCAGGAATCATTCAACCTATCGGGCATTCTACATGGGTTTCTAATTTGGTCCCAGTAAGGAAGAAAAATGGAGACATTAGGCTTTGTGTTGACTTCAGAAATTTAAATATGAACTCATTAAAAGATAACTATAGATTACCATCTACAGAGGCCATGTTACAAAGAGTTACTGGTTTAGAGATGATGTCCATGATGGATGGGTTTTCAGGCTATAACCAAGTTATTGTCAAGGATACTGAACAATTTAAAACTGCATTCACTACTCCATGGGTACATATGTGTATGTCAGGATGCCTTTTGGTTTGACAAATGCTGGAGCTAATTTTCAAAGAGCCATGGATGTGGCATCTATAGATTTCATCAACAAGTTTCTTGTGATATATCAGGATGACCTCATAGCATACTCAACAAAGGAGGATCAACATTATGGACACCT
This sequence comes from Chamaecyparis obtusa, assembly GCA_027943335.1. Taxonomy (NCBI): domain Eukaryota; kingdom Viridiplantae; phylum Streptophyta; class Pinopsida; order Cupressales; family Cupressaceae; genus Chamaecyparis; species Chamaecyparis obtusa. The sequence goes on from BSBK01001696.1 coordinate 535,655, forward strand.
TGAAAAAAAATTGTGAGAGCTTTGGAGTATGGAGTGTCTTTAAACCCAAAGAAATGTACTTTTGGGGTAATAGAACGTAAGCTTTTGGGTCACATTGTGTCTAAGGATGGAGTTAGAATTGACCCTGAGAGGGTAATTGCAATTGAAAAAGTACCATTTCCAATAAATGTCAAAGGAATTCATTCTTTCTTTGGACAAATAAACTTTGTTAGAAGATTTATTCCAAATTTTTCTAAAACTAGTGTCCCTATCTCCAAGATGTTGAAAAGGGATGCAAAGATGGTCTGGACTGAAGAAGCTAAGAGGGCTTTTTCTGAAATCAAGAAAGAAATCAAGGATGCACCTATGCTGAGGACACTAGATTATAGTAAGCCCCTCCAAATATTTTCTTTTTCTTCCTTTCATACTATTGTTGCAGTATTATTGTAGAAGAACTCAGAGGGTTTTGAGCAGCCCATATCTTTTTTTAGCAAGTCTTTACAAGAAGCTGAGTTAAAATATGATATAAATGAGAAATAGGCCTATGCACTGGTTAAAGCTATCAAAAAATTTAGATGCTACTTAGTTGGAGCAACTATAGTTGCATATGTGCCTAGTGCTGCTGTGAAAGACATCTTAGTACAATAGGAAGTTTCAGGAAGAAGGTGTAGGTGGATTAACAGAATCCAAGAATTCAATATTGACATTCAAATCACAAAACTAGTCAGAGGACTAGGACTAGCTAAACTCATGGCCCAAAGCAATTTAGATGCTAATCATATAAATGTTCTTAAAGAAGAACAAAAGCTATATATATGTGATATGGATTTTTGTGATTGGTATAAAGATATTGTTGGATACTTGCAGAGAATGTTTCCTCCTCCTGAAATGGATGACAATAAAAAGAGGACTGTCAAATTGCATGCTATAAGGTATGTAATTTTCAAAGGCTAATTATGGTGGAGGAGCAATGAAGGTGTTTTGCTCAAATGTGTTGATCATGAAAAGGTTGAACACTTATTACAAGAGATACATGAAGGTCTATGTGGTGGCCATTACATGGCTAAGACAACCATGCATAAGATATTAAGGTCTAGTTTTTGGTGGCCTACAATTTTCAAAGATGCGCATTTTCTTGTCAAAAGGTATGATGCCTGCCAGAGGTTCACAGGAAAATTAAAATTTAGTGGTAATTTGCCTTTAAAACCTCTTGCAGTAATGGCCCCTTTTCAAAAGTGGGGTATGGACATTATTGGGAAAATCCCAAACAAATCAAGTGGGGGTCATTCATGGATCCTGGTGGCCATAGATTATTTTACTAAGTGGGTGGAAGAAATTCCCACTAGAAGGGCTACTAGTAAGGTGGTGGCTCATTTTATGATCCAGAATATCTTGACTAGGTTTGGATGTCCTGAGACAATAGTAGTTGATAATGCAATGTGTTTCAAGTCTGAAGAGTTTGGTGATTTGTGTGAGCAATATGGGATTCAGGTTTCATATTCATCCCCTATCACCCCAAAGGTAATGGTAAGGTAGAATCAAGTAACAAGAGCTTGATAAAAATTTGGAAAAGAGTTCTTGATAAAAATAAGAAATCATGGGATTCCAAGTTGTAGCTGGCTCTATGGGCTGATAGAGTGACAGTAAAAAAGGCAATTGGTTGTGCTCCATTTGATTTAGTATATGGAATTCATGCAAGGTTACCACAAAATAATCTGTTGCAGATGTATAAGTTCATCCAAATATATGATGGTGATTTGGATAATGAGATGAGGATCATATTGGAAGATCTGATACATTTGGATGAATCAAGGAGAGAGGCTCATGACAAGAACATCAACTTACAGTTGCAATGCAAGAGCTTGTATGACAAAAAGACCACAGTTAGAAGTTTTTTCATTAATGATTTGGTTCTTATGTGGAATGCCAAGTTGGAAGAAAGGGGTAAGCATAGTAAATTTAGCCCAATATGGTTGGGACCATATCTCATTGATGCAAAGGGGGGATCTTATTCCTATATCTTGAAGGATTTGGTTGGAAATGTTTTGGAATTTCCAATTCATAGACAATTTCTCAAGTTGTACTTGTCATAAGGTACTCTCTTTATCCATGAATAGTAGGTTAGTTTTCCCTTTCAGTTGTGTGTTTCTTTCCCCCTTTCCTATTTTAGCTTTGCTTGTTTTTTGAGTGAGTTCCCTGTAAGTTTTTTTTCCAGTGGGTGGTCTCCTTCCTCCAAAGATTCTAAGTTCTTACTATGCCTGCAAGAGGCATACATCCCTAGTTAGAGCCACTATTAGCCCAATTTCTTGTAAAACGCAAAATCCAAAGAAAATGGCCTATTCCTGTACAAACCCTAGAAAATTGTCATGCCCTAGCTGCAACACACTTTTGATATGTGAAGAAGATGTACAAGGTTTAATAGCTTGTGAGCTTAGCCATGGACTAATTAAGATGTGACCAAGCCCCATTTCATATCGCATGTGCTGAAATGCAGAAACCAGAGAGATATGGTTGTTTCAAGGTCTGAGAATATAGGGTTTTTATCCATGCAAAGGGTTTTGAAAATTTGCCTAAGTCCAAGAAACCCTACCCTTATTCTATTTCTTCATTACCTTTTTCCTGGTCACTTAAGTCCCCATTCTGCACATGTTTTATTTCCCAGCCTGGATAGTTATGTTTCTATTCAGTGATTACACGACTAAGCAGTCACATATTCTCCTAATCTTAGTAGCTAAGTTCCTAACAACCAGCAACTTGGCGAGCAGTTATGTTTTCCTTTAGTCACGTATTCTCCAGATATCCAGTCAAGGCAGGAAGCATTCAAAGATTAAATGAGAACCGTTGGTGTAGATTTGGATCGACGACATTTGTGTGTTCTCCAGATTTAACCTGTAGTAAAGAAAAGATTAAGCAACTTCGAGTTTTCTTTATTTTCATAATCTCCAGATGGGCTTGGGTTAAGTTAAGGTCAAAGAAAGGTTAGTCCTAGGTGGTTAAGTTTATCATTCAATGATCTGGTGACTGAGGATTTCACATGTTCTCATGATCTAACCCAAGGTCAAGCATTTATCTAGCGAATGTGAGAATGCTCAGTCGTGTAATCTCCGAATATGACCATAGTTAAAGGCAAGTCAAGTTTTCTCTTTGTTCGCTGAATTGCTTGATAGAAGGTGAGTTAAGTTCTAGATTCAGTGATAGCTATGGATGATAAGGAAGATCAATGGTTAGCATTTATTCTCGAGATATAACTAAGGTTAAGGGTTTTATCTAACAACTTGGTGAATGCTTTGTTCTCTTGTTCTCCAAATGTGACCCCGGTTAAGTGATATATTCAATGAACTAGTGAAAGTTTTGGTTGTGTGTTCACTAGATAAGATGGTTTAAGTCATGGGGTATTTAGCTAATCAACGAGGATGACAAGATGAAGATAGGATCAATGGCTAGTACTTATTTTCTTGATAAAACTCAAGATTAATAAAAGACTTGGATATCTAGCGAATGCTTCAATCATGTGATCTCTGAACTGAGCATGGGTTAGTTAATTTGTTTAGAAATTAGGAGATGGCCTCAGTCACTAAATTATCAGATCAAGTTGGGTTAAAGATAAAGAGCATTCAGAGACTGAATCTAGGTCATTGATAAAAGAAAGATCTAATGATGGTCATGTTTTCTCCAGATGATACCCAAAGTTAAGAAAAGACTCAGCGATCACGTGAATGCTTCATTTGTGTGATATCTTGATCAGACCCAGGTTAAGTAAAATGTGTCACGACCTAGTGAATGCCTTTAGTCACGTGTTCACCAGATCTAGTGTGGTTAAGACTTGTCGCGGGTTAGATAAAAAGAAAGTGGGTCCACTTCCTAGTCATGTTGAGGTGCTCGTTCCTGATTGGATGCTGAGATACGATGATGTGGCCAAACTTTTCAAATCTTAGTTGACTATTATAATGATTTATAAGGATCATCTGATGTGCCAGGAAGGAACCAGATTGATGGCCATGTTTTAAACTTGATAAATTAATGGTTATCGATTTACATTTAAATTTTTTGAGCTAGGGTTTGCAGAAAATAGAAATGATAGTGCGCTAGAACAAGAAATAATCCAATTTCTTCTTGGGCTATAAGGACAAATTTGTAGTTGAGAATTGATTGAGCTCCAAGGTAGTTGAGCAAAATATGATCAGATTTTGTGGTTGTCATGTGCTTGATATTTTGTAGATGGTTTCTTCTGGATGCAGCAATTGTATTTTGGACCAAGTTGTCAAAGAATTCATTTTCCTATTACGTTGAGGTAGCTGAGATATTTGTGGTGATATGCTTTCTATAGGGATAAAGAGAATCATGCCCTAATTTTTAGTTTGACTGCTAGGGTTTCCATAATGTAAAAGATATCAGATTTGTCTCTGATATTTTCTTATTAACTTAGGGTTTCTTCCTTGTCACTTCGGTAATAAATTGTTTCCTGATTTCATGTTGCTGAAGTGACATTGTTGCCCTAATTTTTACCTAAATGACCCTAAACTTGTTGCAATCCTTTTTCATATAAAAGGATTCCCAAGGTCTTTTAGGAGGATTTCTTTATGGGGTTGAGAAGAAGAATCATTTGCAAGAGACCAAAGATAGACTCAGTTCTATAGGCTTGCATCCAGGGATTGGTAGAAGAGGTCTATAACCTCTTTGTTTTACAAAGATCTTAATGAATCTATAGTTTTCTTATTTATTTTTGGAGTATTCTATGTTCAATAACTCACTCATGTATCAATTTGGAAAGTAATATTAGGATTTCCATAATAGCTCATAATCTTGTCTCCTCTTTGATGGTTTTGTATCATCTTAAAATGGAAGCACTTCCATGTTGAGAGAATTTATCCCTCCGAGTAAGTGGTTTGGGGTCATGTCAAGCACCTTGAATTGGTCTTTGCATGAATCTTACTTTTTCCCTCTATTCTACTTCTCTCTCCACTTATTTCCATCTTTTTCCTAGCACCTAGTCCTAAGAATTCTAAAACTACCACCTCGGCGTCAAAGTCAACCTCCTAGTTCAAGGTTGACCTCAACCCTGACCTAGGGTAGAGTTGATGTTGACCCTAATCCTGGGTCCAAATTTCAAGTTCTAGAGGTTTCGGGATATCGGGCTTTAGAAAGTTTTATTTTCCCACTTCTGGGTCAGTTGTTTTGGGTTTCAGAATGGTAAACTCTTAAATTGCATTTAATCTAGGTCCATTTCTAGGGGTTAAGGGTAATTGGGATTTAATTCTCCAATGTCGACCTCGCTAGAAGTTTGTGCCCTAGATCACTATAAAAGGAAGCCTTCCTCTCTCATTTTCTCATCCATCAATCATCAAGAGCTCTCAAGGAGACATCCACTTTCAAGATCAAGCAAGCATTCTCAAGCAAAGAAACATTCAAGCAAGCATCCAAGTTCTCCATTGAAGATCAAGGATTCAAGCATTCAAGCCTTTGAAGGGATTTGGTTCAAGAATTCAAGATTCATCATTCAAATCCTAGATCTAGCCATCATGATGGTGTGAGCTTCCTTCAAGATCCTTTGTTCATCTTCAAGATCCATTCATTCTTCCCTCAAGGTGGATTCCAAGCATACAATCATGGAGGTTTTGATTGACATGTGTTAATGTTGTGTTCAAGCTTTCATATCAACATACTTCTTTACATTTGAAATACAATTGCATATCTATTAATCACTCTATGGATCTCTAGCTAGGGATGTTAATGATGAAGCTCTCAGCAAGCCTCCATTAATGATAGTCCTAGAATGAGAATAAATGATAAAGAAAGCTAAAATGTTCAATTTCAAATTGAAATACTAATTAACTTCTATATTTTCCTTTCTAGCTTAAAATCTCAAGAGGTTAGATGCAATTCTTAGATTTGTGGATGAATTATGAGTGAATTATCCCTTGCTTTTATAGGATTTAGCAAGGGTAGGGGGTGTAGTTGGATTTGATCAAGGTTGAGTTGGGGTTAAGTCCTTGGTTCCACCCTTTGGAGACAATTTAAGTGGATTTTCCTCAAAGCTTGGGACAAGAAGACAAGATGAGTGGACAAGATATTCTTTCAAATTGAGTGATTGAGATTTATTTTGGCTTGATCCATGTGAGCTCTTTCCTTAAATCCTATTGGTTGAGGCTTTTTCCTCCCATGTGGCGTTGAGAGAAAATATGACTTAATTAATTGAATTTAATTAATTTGTTTAGCCATGTGCACCCCTTGAATGGGTTGATTTGATTTTAAATTGAACTATACAATTAATTTGATTAATTGCACATTGATTTAATTTATCATGATTTGATCGATTTAACCTGAATTTATGGCTTTGATTTTTAATTAAATTGAATTAAAGCTTGATTTGAATTTTGATTGGCTAAATGCTTGTTTCGATTCAATTGCCTTGATTTTACCTTAGTTTTGCCTTGATTAATCACATGAATGATCCTATCCACTTTTCGGTGATTACAGATATAGTTTAGGAGTAGTTTTGTTTTAGTAAGCAATAGAAATAATGTTTTTTTATCAATTTTGGTAGTAGTAGGAACCCTAGCTATGCGTTTCTAAAATTTTATAGTTAAAGAACAATATATTTCATCAGAATAATGTAATTAAGGTTTAAATTTTTCTGCAATAAAGTTATATGCAATTGGTGATTCATTCAAGGTGTGATAATTATGCTATCTATGCGAAATTCATGAATTGGTGTTGCTAATTTATGAGTTTTAGAGATCCAATTATGTTGATTGTGAATTATATTTGTGATTATTTAATTCTAGAGTTTATTATTGTTGCAATTGTCTTGTTGTGACTAATCATTGGGAATATATTCTATTGGTGTGTTAAGATAAATTTGTCTCATGTATGCGTACATCTGTGGTAGCTTCATGATTCAATAAATTTTGATATATTGTATGTCTACAGATAGTTTTCCTTGGTGATTGCATCTACAAAGTATAGATTGTGACTTACTTCTATTTTATGCTTTATGTGCTTTCTTCATCTTCCTGGAATTTTAATACGCAAGATGATACAATGATACTTTACATTTGTTAGGTTTCAATTTCAACAATTTTCTTAAATTATCATTACCCTACACTTTTGTGATTTTTTTTGAACGATTGGCCATGAGAGGAATTCATCTTAGAAATTGAGTAATTTGCATTGATAGAATTGCATTTCATTCAAAAAACATAAAATACAAAAAATAAAAGTTTTTTTGTTGAAGTTTGCCTTGCAACCTCTTCAAGAATCAAACCAGAAAAGGCCTCCTTGTGAACAGTTTCACATTTATCTTCAATTGATCTATCCACGTAGTTGAGACCTAGCCTAAAGGAACCTTAGGAGTTATTTTCATAGTTCTTTCAGGAGAGGAAATTGTATCTTAAATTCCTAGCAGTTGTCTTGTGTAAAAATAATGCTAAACAAGGAGAAAGTCATAAATTAATTAAATAATAAAATTATTTAATCAATTAAGACAAAAGTTAGTAAAATTGGTGCACCTACAAGACATGACAATTTTAGTTGTCTACAATATCCTCTCCTTTTTTTTGAGTTTTCTTATTGCAAACATTGCATGGCAATTTAATAATAAACTAATAATGACATTGACGACGTTTATAATTTTAGAAGAGAAACTTGATGTTTGAGATCTATGGTTGATAGTTACAAAGAATGATTCATGACTATCAAAATAATTTAAACTATCAGATTTTTGTCTCTTCCTTTATTTTGTTTTTTACCTTGACATAATTTTGCATTAGAAAAGAACCAAAAATGTGTGAATTAAAGTAACTTTTTCCCTCCGCTGGTTAAAATTAGTAATTGAATTTTAATACATGTTAGCTCCTCTTAGTTTATGTCCCATGTATTATGATTTCATGTTTATATTTTGTTTCTTATTATTTTATTTTATATTTTGATTATAGAATAGATGTTTACGTAAAGGTTGGAGATTATGTGGACTAAGCTCCGTGAAAGAGACGACATGACAAGGGCTAGGGCTTGCAAGTTCTAGCTGTCTTTTTTTCCTCTCTTTTTTTAAATTTTAGTGTTTTCTTCTTCTTCTTCTTCTTCTTGGTGGGGGTGTTGTATAATTTGCAAGTTGTGGGGCTATGATTTTGAGCCCGTGGGTAGTTTTTTTTTCTACTGCTCTGTGTTAAGAGTGTCTAGGGGTTAGCGACTTCTTTTATTCCATATTTTCTACAATTGATTATGATCCTAGTTGGTTTTTTGGTAGTGATTTATTACATATTTTGCAACATTATATCTTTAGTGGGTGGGGTTTTGGATGAAAAGTATATTTTTGAAAGATTGTTGTGGTTTGGGTTTGAGTATAATTCTAATTTATTTTGGGATTTTGAGTCTTGGAGAGGTGGTGGTTTGGTTCTTGACTTGGTGGGGCTTGCATGGCTCAACTTGGAGCTTCCTTGAGTCTGGTGATCTTTGATGATATGGATGTTTTAGATCCATCTTCTTCTTTGCATGCAAGTGTCAATGATAATTTGAACAATAATTCTAGTGAAGGCATTGTTTATTTGAAGGGAGTTCCTAAAATCAAGAAGGTAAAAGGGTGTTTGGACATATGCCAAGAGCATCCCATCTTGGTGATTCAATTGGAAATAGTCTCAAAGGATGTTTCATATTAGATCAATCATTCTCTTATCTATAAATTCTTAGGGCTTCAAATTTCCTTAATAATCCTAGAATCTTTGGTGAGATGGGTTTGGAATCCGAAAGGGGACATGGAAATAATGTTGGAAACCAACAATTAGTTCTTGGCTGTCTTCTCATGAATGATGGAAAAAAATAAATCTTTTGAAGGAGGCTCATATTTCTTTAGCCAGGTTAGGCCCTTCATAAAACCTTTGCATGTGGCTTTTAACTTTGCAAATGAGCTATCCTTGAAAGTGCTAATCGGGGCTTTCCTTGCAAGGCTTCCCTTAGAGTTTTGAAACATTCCTCACTCCATAGGTCTTTTGTTGGACAAGCCAAATGACCCCTCTACTCAAACTCAAGATGGAAAGGTAATTTCTCATGCTCACATCTATGTTGAAGTTTATTTAAATAACTTGTTACCAACTTCCATAGATATTTATCTTAGATCCTCTTATTGGATCCAAAACCTAGATTATTAGACATTGTCATGATGATGTAGAATCTATTATGAATATGGACATCTAAAAAGGAGATACCTTGGATTTAAGTCATCACCTGTAACTACCAATGGCTCTTCTAGTTATTCCCCTATAGTGCACAAGGGGAAGACTCTTGCATATGAAGGAACTATGGATAAGGAAGGCTTCACTCTTCTTGAATCTCACAATAAGGGAAGAGGTCAAGAGAGAACTTCAATGGATAGGTAGAATGATGAGAGTTTTAACCAGTTTAAAGTTTTAGATGGTTCAATTCAAGAAGAAGGAATCCTCGTTGAATTGTCTTCAGGTGATAAACTTATAGGAGTGGCATTGTAAGAGAAAAAAATAAAATGATAATTAGAACTTAGCAATGGTGGACTGACATGATGGGCAGATGGATACAAATTTATTTCCTAGGATTCTAGAAGTGTGAAAACCTAGTGGGGCTTTGGTTTTGAAAGAAGGTGTAGATTTGTTAGTCTTAGCTTCTTCTCTTCTAAAGGAGACCTTGGATTCTAGAAAGAGAAGTAAAACTTCACCATACTTAGGCCTACTACAAAAATTACCTTAAAAGGGGCCTTTGGATAAGCCTTCAATTAGTGGGCATAAGATAGACCAGGATAAGGAAAATATTACTGGGGATACTTAGGTAGAATTTGGGTCATTGAAACCCATTGATTCCAACTTTTCCCATCCTTGTATATGATTTTTTTATCATGGAAGGTGAGGGGTTTTAAAGACATCCCTAGACAAAATTTCTTCAGTATCTTGTTGATTTTCATTTTCTTGATATCATCTTTAATCAAGTAACTAAACTGACAATGGAACATGTAGAAACTAGAGATTCTAGAAATTGGTCTTATGGAGCATGTCAGTATGTATGAGCCCATGGTAGTTTGGGTAAAATTACTTATTTTTCAGATTTGAGGAAGGTTTTTCCTCAGTGGTGGATTTTGAGTTGTTCTTTTATTTCTATGGTTTCCTCTTGTTTGGATTCAAGGGAAACCTATCTCTTTACCATTTTTTATGCTCTTATTGATCTTTTGGGTAAATCACAGCTTTGGGACCACATTAGATTTGTTTGGTCTCTAGCTCCATTTCTCTCTTGTATTATGGCTTGTGACTTCAATGCACTTTACAACTTGGACAAGATAAGAGAGTGTGTGGCTAGACTAGATTATTTGACCATCTTCCTTAATGAAAATATTTAGTGACTAAATATTATTGAAGTGAAGCCAAAAAATGGTATATTTACTTGGAACAATATGTGAACTAGAGTGGATGAAATCTTAGAGAGACTTGATAGACTCATTTCCTAATATTTTTGGATGGTTGATAAATGGAATACTAGCTTTGAGATCTTGGATTGTAGTGGCTCTGATCATTAATTGATCAAAATAACTATGGTCTTTCCTATAATTTTTAAGAATCATTCTTTTAAGTTTCAACTTGTGTGGCTACAAGATCTTTCTCTCTAGGATTTAATCAATGATTTGTGGTTTTCAAAAGGAAGGCTTCTCATGGAAAGGCCATATATTATTTTTCTAAAAAAATGCAATATGTTAAATATAAGTTTAAGAGGTGGAATAGGAAATATTTTGGAAATATGCACTTTAGTAAAAGGGAAACCCAAGCCCAACTTGATTATATCACTCACTTGATCCAAGATCAGGGACTTACTTTAGATTTGATTCTAGTGGAGGCTATGGATGTTAAGGAATTGGATGAATGGGAACTTCATGAGAATATTTTCTAGAAAGAGTTTGGAATTGATTAGTTACAAGAAGAAGATAAGAATACAACCTATTTTCATAATTCTATTAAGGTGAGAATAACTACTAATATTATTACTACTCTAGTTCCTTCAGAGGTGGATTGGATTTTCTGTATGAGGGATATCTTTTGAGAATCTCATTATTCACAAAAGACTCCCCTCTTTCTAGGGAGGATAAAATTGTCATTTTTTTAATGCACTCCCTCTTCTAGTTCCTTCAGAGGGTGATTGGATTTCCTATATGAGGGATATCTTTTGAGAATCTCATTAGTATTTTTCTTCACTATTCACAAAAGACTCCCCTCTTTCTAGGGAAGATAAAATTGTCATTTTTTTAATGCATTCCCTCTTTGGTGTATGGGAAAATGATTGAGGCTCTCATTCACCCTATCTTGCTACAAGAAGTGGAGGGTGTTGTTTTTCATATGAAAATAGGTAAGGTTCAAGGACTTGATGACTTCCCAATTAATTATTTTTAATATTTTTTTTAAGTTATCAAATTGGACCTTTTAGAGGTTGTTCAAGAGTCACAAAGAAATAAATAGATGTTGTGTGCCATGAATACTACATTTTTTCCCTTATTCCTAAGAAGGATAGTGTGAATAGACTAGACTAATTTAGAACCATTTCTCTCTACAATGTGGTTTATAAGATTATCACTAAACCAATTGTAGAAATACTCAAGCTATGCCTCAAAAATTCTATTTCTAATGAGAAAAGTGGATTTGTAGCTGAAAAATACATTCTTGATGGTATTGTGTTTATTTTAGGGACCACTCACTCTATGGAAAATCCTAAGGAGAAGGACATTTTAATCAAACTTGACATGTAAAAGGCTTATGGAAGACTTAAATGGGCTTTTTTACAAGGGGTTCTTTTGGATTTTGGATTTAGTAGTGACTGGGATAATTGGGTCATGAGTTGTGTCTCCTATACCTCATTCTTAGTTTTGGTTAATGGAGAACCCTCAGATTTGCTCATTTTCTCTAGAGTTATAAGCCAAGATGGCCCTTTTTCTCCTTATTTATTCATTATCATGGTCGAGGGGCTTATTAGATCCATTAAATCCAAGGTTAGACATGGTTTGATCTAAGGTTAGAGCTGGTACAATAATTTGCATCCTGATTCTTACCAATTTGTTGATGATAATTCTTTAATGGAGAAAAACTTTGGATACTTATTTGAATGTCGTTGGGAAAAAAATGAGACTAAATATTCTATTTATTTCTTCAATACTCCCTGACTTATTTAGAATAGGATTTCTTGCATTCCCAAAGTTAAAATTAGTTGTCTTCCTCTAGTTTATTCCCCTTGGTGTGGGCTCTCAACATAGATATTTTTGTCAAGATATTCTATATAAATTTTTCAAGAGAGTAAGCCACTGGACTTGTAGATGGATTTCATTTGTTGGAAGGTTGACTCTATTGAAGTCATGATATAGGCTCTTCCTATTTATAGATTCTTTGTGTAGGTTTCTCATTATAGCTTTGCGAAAGAGTTGGATGCTCTCTCTTGTAAATTTATTTAGTCTAGAAATTTTATTTATTTAAAGTGGAGCTAGGTTAGATGGGATTCACTATGCAAGCCAAAGTAAGAAGGAGGGCTTGGGCTCCGACCAACAAGTTTGATTGGTCAATTTTTTATAGCCAAGTTATAGTGGAGATGGTGTAATTGTCAAGATCAAGGTTGGGAAAAAATTATTACTTATAAATACCTTTGGGGAGTTAACTTTGGATATTCCTAAATGAAATGTATTGGGGATGGTTCCATGATTTGGAATACTCTCAAAAGAGGGGCAAAAATCATTAAGGAGGGTTTGTTTTGGATTTGTAATAAGGGGTTTGAATCTCTTTTTAGAATGATTTTTAGGATGGTCATCCCATAATTATTTTTCAATTTCCCCACCTTCAATCCCTTTATAAAATATTTTTTGAAGTTGGTCAGAGAAAGGTGGTGAATTTTAGCAAAATTGTGTTCAAAGATCATTTGGAGGTGAATTATTAGAACTATCCTTATGATTGGTCTTGGGTGGCACTAAAGAAAATCGAGAAGATCTATCTAGTATTTTAGCTAGTAGACTTTGTAATGCTCTTAAGGAAAAGGATGTTTTTCCTTAGCGGCCAGATCTAAAGGGAAAACTCTTTGTTGCTTCTAGTTACCTAGATTTAGATAGTTAATTGCATGGTTGAGTAAATGTGCCTTGGTGGAAGTAGGTTTAGAACAATTTCTCTTTCCCTAAATGAAATTTTCTTCTCTATTTGGTTTCCAAAATTAAGTGCCTCAATTGGGAGAATGTACCAAAGAGGGGATTTCAGGGACCTTCTAGATGTTTCCATTGTAAAAGTAGTGTAGAATTTGTTTCTCATATCTTCTTTAAGTTTCCTTACTATAGAGAGATTTACCATGGGTGGTGAGGAGCATGGAAGAATTCATGTGTCTATGCCACCTCTTTAGTTGAATTTTGGGAAAGTCTGGGTCACCCTCCAGCTAAGACCTCTTTTGTATAGGTTGATTGGTTTCTTGGTTTGAAATTCATCATCTATAACTTATATTTGGAAAGGAATACAAGGATATTTCAAGATTAAAAATTTATAGGTACTCTAGTACATAAAAGATTATTTGTATGCTTTAGGAAACTATTTCTCCAAAGTGTGATATTTTTGGGCCTGTGGACTAACAATATGGTAGTAACTATAAATTTGAATATTGTTGGTAATAGAATGTACTCTCCTACCAGGAGGAGACTAAAACATGCCACAAAAAAAATGTGTGGTATTAGTAGAGATAGTGATGGAAGTGTGGTGATTTTCTTCTCTACTTATAAGGGGAATCCCTCTAATGACATTATGGATCATAGATGTTCATTGTGCTATTGAAAGATGGTGCTCTATTAGTTGGAAAAAGATTTTTTGTGAATTTAAGTCTTAGATTGTGATTGATATATTGAGTGTATAACATCTAGATGAAGATCATTGGAATTTACCCTTAGTGGTAAAGCAAATCCTAAATTTTTACTCTTATTTGGATCATATTTCATTTTTGGCATATTCTTCATGAATTGAATAGTGGTTGATTGTATAGAAAAATGGGCTTCACAAAATTTGGATAGGTGGAATTTGGATGATTGGGGTCTCTTGGGCCCTAGGTATATAGAGATTTTGTAAAAGTTAATTAGGGGGATAATACTATGCAATTGCTTTCCTAGTAGGGTTCCTATTGGAACCTATTCTTGTTGGCTATTCTTAATTTGTCCTTGGGCCTTCTACTTTATACTTTATGTTTTTTTTTGAATAATTGTTTACTCTTTTTTCAAAATTTCACATGAAATAATATTGTAATATAAAAGTAGTTAAATAGGTTTTTTATTTTTATTTTTTTGGTTGATAAATTGTATTTTTATTTTTATTAATAATAAGCTATAAGTTTAAAATTATAAAAATTTAGTATCTACAAGCAGGGTCTAGACTACCTATCCTCAACACCCTAACATCCCTACATACCATCTAGACATATAAAAAATACTAGTACGAGGGCAAATTCCTCTAAACCCTAATCATCTACCAACCCAAAATAGACATCATGGGCTTGTCTAACATTACAAAATATTGTATGATTTATCACCCATAACCACCAAAGTATACATTGATCACAAATTAGACATACCAGATTCAAAAAAGCAAAATTGACTAAAAAGGAACTTTCCCACCTAATGAATTGTTTGTCCTTTTCCAATGCCACACAAAATAATATAAAATTATAAAAAATGAGACCATGAAGAAGCACACTTGCAACACACTCCATTCACACTACCTCAGGAATATCCCCTACCACATCTATGGCCTCAACACCTTCCACCATGACCACCACAACCATTGTGACTCTTGCCTCATCTCCTAGATGGAATTTCTCTCTAGAAATTTGCCAATTTGAATTTGAGCATGTTTTTATCTGTTTACTCCTCTAGAACCTTGACCTCTAATACATCTTAGTCATGTGTGTAATCCATGATGAACCTTTATATTTCTTGGCCTCATTTCTCCTATGATCCTATTCTTCCAAAGCACCTTACAAGAAGAATGGGTGAACATGAAGAGGAAAGCTCTGAACACCAACCTAGTCACCCATGGCCATGGAAAACCCAATCCTAGGCTCTGCCAACTCCAATATGGCATCAAAATCACCATGTCATATAGGTTTGACACATCACTCCATAATTATCCACACATGATTTTAGGTGCCAAACTTCAAACCTCAAGCACAAAATATAGATAAAATATTTATATTATTATGTATTTGAATTTCAAAACAATGAAATCAATACCAAGTAAAGCAGGTACACACATAAGGAAGAATGAGTCATATGTGGTGAAAAAAAATTTAAACATAGCTCTGATGTCTTCCCCCAAAATGACATTTTTTTTGCAAGCTTCTAAACTAAAATTCACCTCCATTTTATCCTGATAAAACCAACCTTCACTTCTGGTCGCCACCTCCAATTATCCAAAAATGCACTAAAAAATCCATTAAAAAGGAAACCTCTTGATCATTTCAAAAGTCTTTTCATCATCATAAATACCCTATCATATCACTCCTCTTGTGTGCACTATAATGTGTATGCAAAAAATATTGCTAGGTTCCACCATATGGAAACATATTATATCATTAATGTTTCCCTTATTATAGCTCCACCATAATTTCAACTAGATTTTACCAAGATTTATTAGCAAAGGACACCACCATTTTGGATAGTGAATATGCAAAGTTGTTACCTTCATGAAAAATGTGTGATATCTTGAAATCTTCAAACCATGTAAATTTATTTCAAATGATATGGATAACCTTGTCAAGGTGCCACACATGAGCACACATATTGGAAATAGCATTAACAATGACTTGGGAATCCCCTTCTAAGTGCAACTACTCCACTTTGATTATGGATGCAAATTCAATAGCCACTAGAGTGGCCTGAGTTTCAACATCATTATTAATTCCATTAGTTAGCTTCTTGGTTTCAATTGCAAGAATGTTATCTTTTGAAACACAAACCACACATCCTACTCCTGAAAGTCCTAAATTACTCTTGGATACCCATCAAAGGTAACCTTAATCCATCTTGCTTCCAACTTCAACCATTGCACTTCACTTCTTTGACATGTAGTGGGATTATCTCTAGAATTCTCATTAATATGTGGAATCTTGAGGAGTGGTCATTGTCTTTGAATTATACCATCTACAAAGAATAGGAGAATTTACTTGGATTCTAATTAGTCACCACTATTTTAATAAGTTTTGATATAGAACTTTTAATTCTTAGACATAATCTATCTAGTGGTTCAAATTTTCCTTGAAAAATATGGTTATTGGGATCCTTCCATAACTCTCAAACCATCAAATATGAACATATTTTCCAAATACAAGAAAAATTTGACTTAGTAAAGGTTGAACTCCAGTTGTGGAACATCTACTTGATCGAGCTAGGACATAAAAAGGTAAATTGAACTTATATAAAAAAAAAATCTAGTGTTGGAAAAAAACTTATAGAGTAATAGAAGATGATCATCATTTTTAGCTTTCTCTCGATAGAGAATTGTACAAGGTGAAAAGGGTAGCAAAGGAAAATGGGTTGATTACTCTTCCTTTTCAAACTTGCACACTTAGATGGGAGATGTCCCAATAGGCTCAAGTGAGGACCCAAGTATTTAATGGGGTAGTGATCCTTCACTAAATATGTAATTTGAAAATGGAAAAGAGGAAAAATGCAATGCATATGACAAAATAGATAAATAGAGACAAATTTAGAAATAACAGACTAAAAACTAAATGCTAGAAACCAAAAATGAGTGAATGGGGTCCAGAATGTTGTACTGGCCTATGATTTTGACCTAAGATGAAGTTATAAGGTATAAAATGTTTCAAACATTTTGCACCTAGGAATAGAACATTACAAATGTTATGTTCTAGGTACTTTTGCCTAGAATTTTTGGGGATCCTCCAACCATTTACAATCTCCCTAGAAAATTTCTGATAACACTCTAACTTAATCCTACACACAAAAATAGAGAGAAGGTTGGATAAAATTGGTTTTCCTTGGTCAAACCCTTGTTTAGGAATCAACCTTGAAAATGAAAGGAATTTGAATAAAGGATAGTGTGTAAAAAGGTAAATGTTTAATTCACCTTGCATAAATCCTCATGGATGGATGTAGAAATTTCTCATAGTCGTGAACATATTTGATTGTGCTTGGAATCAAGGAGTTGACCTTGAGATGTGTGGAATATGAATCAAGGATTCCCTCACAAATGAATTGTTTTATGAATGCCACTCCTACATATTCATTGTAGATATGCTTGATAATCACTTGCAATGAAGGAGAGATGAATGTAGATGGAAGGAAGGATCTTATTGCTTGATTAATAATTTATCTACTTGGCCATCATAGGACATAAGCTTTATTCAATGGATAATATTTCCTTGGAATTAATTTCAATGAATTGGAGAAACTAGATCTTGGATGATTTCCTTCAGATCTTGAATCCAGTTGCTTGAATGCTTGATTGCTCTTGATTGCACTTGTTAGATTAAGTGTAGTTATGATATGCCAAATGAGGAGAGATAGGATGTTTATATACTCCATCCATCATTTTAGGATTAAAAAATAAGTCAAGCCAACCATGAGATCTAATTTCCCACTAACACCCCAACATAGGGATTCATGTCAAATTCAGGATCAAAAAAGTGTAGGAATAGAATTTTTGAAATGTTTTGTTCATGGGTAAAAAATGTTTCAAACATTTTTTACCTAGGAGAATCAACCCAAATTTAAATTGGGTATCAGGATGGTGTAAAAGATGTGGGAAAAGAAGAATAAGATTTCAAGGATCAAGCATAATGAACATTAGATCTCAAAATCACCAAAATGGGGCCTAATAGAGAATTTAATTATGGATGCCAACTTATAAGGATAGTACATTTAGCTCATACTTTATCAGGAGTATGATACAAAATCATGCTCATGGTAAAGTAGAGAAATGCATAGGAATGATCTTATCAAGGTCAAGGAGATAAAGAAACATCAATCCCCCAAATGAATTAAGTCCTCATTAAATACAAAACCAAGATAAAAGAGGCATCACTCAAAAGAGAGAAAGAGAGAAGGAGAGAGAGGCACAACCACTAGCCTAGTAAGGTATTGCCTTACTATGGATTGTGCAAAGAAAAAGTGTTACTACAAAATATGGGATTGATAGTCTAGCAAGTTGTGTTATGCTAGTCAACCCATGAAAAAAAAAAGGACTAGTCCTTAAGGAAATCATTGTCTCCATTAAAGGATCCTTAAAAGGTGATCAATCCCAAGGAAATCATTTTCTCTAGAGGGATCTAGAAATAGGAGAATCAATCCTTAAGGAAAGAATTTCCTCCATTAAGGGATCCATTGAATAATATAGGGGGAATGATAATGAAAAGATGAACAAAAGGGAAGAATTGTCTCCTTAGCCATATGCATAAGAGATATTTCATTGAATCATTGTGTGTATGCAAAATGTGAAACAAGGATCAAAGTGTATGCCCCCATGTTGAATAAATTGCAAACACCTTAATGGGAGCAATAGCTTTAATGGAATATACATGTGTTCCCTCAAGAGACATTTCTACTATGAGATGCCCCCAAGAAAGGAAAAACCAAGGAAAATGAACATATGACAAAAGAGAGCATGAAAGGTATATACTAACTGAGGGGTCAATATGATCATATGATAACTCATGTATATTATAATTATATCAAAAAGAACTATCATCATTATCTAAAGGTGGTATAATTATAAGAATGATGGAAAAATGCCATTTTAAGAGTTACAAAGAAGAGTCTTTTTGGGTCGGCGTCATAGAAACCAAAAAGAATACGTAGTTACTATTTTGTATTATCCCTAATCAGACAACACAAAGGCACATTTATGAATAGTGACACATGCACAACATATAGAAGAAATTGTAGACCTCTAAAAACATCCTATAACACTTTATGTTAATTAAATTTAATTTAATTAATATTTCTTGTTAACACTATAGTTGATTTAAATTAATTAATTATACTTGTTATATTCTTCCATCTATTTAATCAAATTTATTTAATTAAATTATGGTCACTTCCTAAGGTATTTAAATTTTATTTAAATACATTCTCCTCTAATGTATCAAATTTAATTTAATACATGCCCTCCATAAATCCCCTTTTTAAATAAATCTTAATTTATTTATTTCCCCCCACTTATTGTATTTCATCTAAACCTTGATTAATTTAAATTAAATTAAATTAGTCCTAAACCCAACCTAGATCCTAACCTACATCTATTTCTTTCACCTACGAAGCTTACCCCACTAGTTAATCCTAGATTAATTAAGCCTAAAAAGGTGATTCCTAACCTCATTAGGCCTAATGATTTGCTCACACATGTGTTAGAAAACCTTTCTAAGGTGGCCAACTACCTTCCATAAATGGAAACCTACACTCTTACTTTGTTGTCTCCTCTTCCTTCTTTAGGATTTTCTCACACATGTTTGAGCAACCTTGAGCCTCTTCCACTCTTCCACTTTGTCGTGCCTCTTAAATGACATATCCCTTTCAAAGGTTTCTCACACATGTGTGAGTAACTCATGCCTTTTTCATGGTCATTATTTAGCCTATGTGTCCCTTATGTGGCTCCTATGTAGATTCCACACAGGTGTTACCTCATTCATTCCACTCAAGTTGCTCCAAAAATCTATAAATAAGAGCCTTGCATTGAGAATTTCATCCAACATTTGCATAGTAAAGTTATCATGTTAGTTTGATCTTCAAGAATTCTAGAGAATTTAGTAATACACTTGTTATTTTATTTTCTAGTTGTTTGAATCTCTCATAACATAGCATGTTAGTCTTGAATCTATGTTAATTTTCATCTCATTCTAGCTTAATAATCTCATCTTAGATCATCCTTGCAAACTAGTTCCTCATAATAGTTTCGTAAGCGCTTGATCTTCATTATCTTGTATTTAGGCTTCACATCATTTGATCTTGCATTGGGGATCTTATTATTATATTTTGAGAGCACGCCCACAAATCTCTATAATGAAAAAATCAAATGGAACTTGGGTGCTTCCATTTTAGTTCAATCAGAGGTTATGTGTTGAGTCTTTGTTGTATACACATGTTTTAACTAACATTTTCTTTTTTATGCCTACCTACATAGATTGAGATTTTCACATATATATTTTGGTACGCCCGGTGGGACCCCAAGTCTTGAAAACAAACTTTTTTGATGAATTTTAGTAAGTTTTGAGTGCCTACAGCTAGGAAGTGTTGTATCAGTGTATATGTTCTATGTAGAGGCATATGCTCAAATTGACATCTTCAACCTGTGAATCATCATCTTTGCTACATGACCTTTCACACCTATTTAACTTTGAAAACTTATTTGAAATCAATTTCCTATGGTTTTTAAAATTATTCGCATTTAGTTTTCTAAAAATGATTAGTTTTCTAAAATGAAATGTAGGCAAAAAAAAATTAATTTTTAACCCCAAACTGAATCGGTGCCTTCATAGATTTACGAATATGATTTTTGGCATCTACGCTCTTGAAATTGCCATCTCTTCTCGGTAAGGGAAGGTATATCAACATGTGTTAAATTCTAATTTTCTCCTTTTTATCAACTTCAAAACTGACATCTTTGTTGATCTACATCCACTTTTGTTCTTTGGTGTTTCTGCCTAATGGCAGATTTTGTGGATTTAAGCTCATTTTCCCTAACAGCTAATCAGTGTTTTAGCTCTATCTGATTGTCCAAGACTGAAACAAAAAAACTACTTACAATTTGTACATTTTCTTGGAGGTTTTATGCTTTGATTATTTCTTGGAAAGCATGTTTAAGGAATGAACCCCTTTCTTGGAATGTGTGTTTTCATGCTTTGAGGAATGAAACCTTTAATGCCTTAATCATTTTTAAAATATTTGTGGGAGTTTTCTATGTTAAATTAGTTGCACTTAGGTACTTTAATTATCTTTAAATTTGGAAATAATCTCATTTCTTTCATGTTTGGAATGCTTTGTCAATGGAGGTACTCCCTTCAAAGTCTTCACTTTTGTGTAGTTAAGGATAAATCTCATTGATTTGTGTGATGCAAAGAGAAGATTTGGTGTATCCCCTCCCCTCACCTTCATGAATTTTGGGTGCAAAATAAATCTAGTTTTATATTTGCCTCTATGGAGGCTTGTCTAAATGGAAGCACTTCCCCTTTAGAGGAAAACCTCAAACTGGTAAACACCCTTATTGATATATAAACAAATGTTGAGAAAAATCTTGTCTTATCTGACCAAGCTTGGGTGATGTGTGTTGATGATAGTATGGATCGGGTGAATATCCCTAAGTAGCCAACATGGTCAACTATATATTTAAGTGTCTCATGCGCATACAAACTAATTAGGAGGACACCTCAAACCTAATTACAAATTGTGACTTAGAGTTCCACCAATTTATCCTTGGTTTAACACTTGTAATGCAAGAGGATTGCATCATCCTTTGAAGTTATTCACCATATGTATACCCCTAGATGTGAGGTGTGAAGGCTTTTTGATTTCATCACTGGAATTTGGGCAATCCCTTGCATGGGGATCCCCTATTCATCCACTCCTTAAAGGCCCTATTAAGTGCTTTTTATTTTTTTTCATCTCCACATTGAATTACCTCTTAGATTGAGAGTGATACAATGCATGAGGGTATGGTATATCAAGCCTGGAGCTTACTCCCGTGGGCTTACAAGTGTTAAATTGAAGCCAATTGCCTGTAGGTATAAAGTGCTTGATGATGTTATCACTATGAAAATCATTTTCATTGAAAACATTTGAATCTAAAAGATTTCATGATTTTACAAGTTTCTAGCTACTATAATTGTTCTTTCCATGAAATAGACCCTACAAGTTAGTCCCAAAAAGAGTCAAACCTAGTCAAACCTTGCAAACTTAGAAAATCTATCTTTCCTCTAGATCGGCATTCGCACAAATTAACATATGTGTAGATCAACATCTTCACAAAGTAGACTCGCATCTCTACCTCTCTATAGTTTAGATGGAATATTCTATTTGACTAGTTATATAACCTTTAGCGATGTCTCTACATGTATTTTTCCATATCTAAACATCGGTGTCTCCAACTACAAACAACATCTCCACCTTAAAATAGTGAGATTACAAACCTTGCAAAAATTTTTCATTTTGACCCTCCTAAATGACCTTTTGGTTATTTTGTCAAAATTGGTTCCATATAGTCTCGAATTACAATTTTTCATGATCCATGTCAGATTCAAGGAAACATTAAGTAGGTCAAAGGCCAATTACCCTTTGCTTACAAAGAGAAGAAAATAACTAATAGAACCATTAGGCACAAATAACATGTTATGAAAGCAACCTAAATTTTCACCCAACTAGCTGAGAGATATGACATGATGGTATTCAATAACAAATTCATCAACTTCATCACCATATTCCAAGTAAATCAAAACTTCATCGCACATTCTAGAGAGACTTATGATGACCAAAATCAGACCTTTCACACTTCATCAATCCTTCATCAATCTTATAGTCTTCCATATAAATCATCAATCTTCCAACTTTTGACTTAGGAGAACCATCATTGATTTGGACTAAATATTGTTGTCTTGATTGAGCCAATCCAAATTAGAGTCGGGACTAACCCAATCAATCAAATCAATCCTTCACATCTTCGTCAAGGTTTTTCATCACAATCTTTAGGTTGGAGATTTATCAAGTGTTATTAAGATCCTCATATTTAGTAAAGTCCTAGTTGAATTTATGTTACTTGAGAACATTATTCATCTTCAGTGATAGATTTAGCTATTCAATATCTTGTTTTTCTTGAGATCATTAGTCTATCACAAGTATAAGAAAGATATCATCCATCATCTAAATAATTGTGCCTAATATGATCTTATTTCACTAAGGTTATCCAAAACCTTTATCCAATCATCAAAGTCAAAATCAATTCAAATGAGGCCCTGCCCTCATAATCCATCATCCATATCCAACATCTTTGAGGATGTACCCTCATAATTCATCATCTAAAACCAACATCTTTTAAGCCCATCCCTGATGATCAAAGCAAGTCCTAAACATTCACTCCTATTCCTAAGTACAATTTTCATATTTCATCCCTCATAAAATATTTTATCCAACCCATCTTTGGAATTCATCTTTCATCCTTCATTTTCCTAAAGGTCACATTTGTATGGTTATAACTCGCTCACAATCCAAAAAAATGAGGATATTTTTAGTAGACACATGAAGAGATAATGAGAACCCATTTTCTTCAACACTCCTTGGAAGCACCAAAGTTCCCAACATAGACATCACCAACGAACCTGAAGAGGAGGTTGAATTTTTCAATCAACCTGACCAAACTGATCTTACTCTACAAGTCTGTGAATTCCTCAAAGACCCATATAATGTGGATATGATGGAGAAAGTGATTAGATCCAACAAACCTGAAATTTTATGAATTGTGTTCATGATGAAATCACAATCCCTACAGATTATGATGACTCCTTACTTGATGACAATGTCACCAAGGCTACAGTCTCTATCAACACAACATCATCACAAGAAAAAGGCAAGGCTTACTTCTAGTGGACCTTCTACATAATTTCTTTCATCATCATTTCAACCTATCCAAATAGTGGAATTAACACCAGAAACTGTTCATAAAATCCTTAGTGTCATTCTGAATTTGATCTCTGATGCAGGAGCATCTCGGGCTCTTGGCAATCATGTATCACCAAAAATAATTTAGAGTTGTTAATTGTGCTTAGTAGCTACTTTTGGGATCTCAGTGATGTATTCTTATTTGTAATGATGGGGCTTGATTGCTACTTAGTTTCTTTGTTCACCGAGTTGGCTCGGTTGGTTCATCGAGTTATTTTCCTATCGCTTGGTAATCTTGCTCACTGAGTGGTTTATTTTGTATTTCTATTGAGGTCAACTTGTGCATTGAATTGTGGTTGTAGATTTAATGTTTGCATTGATCATTGGGAAGCGTGTGGACCTAGATCTCTCTTTTTCTTTCTCCAATGATGGATCTAAAGGCTGACTTGTTTTGGTAGCCTCTTGTATAAATAAAGTAGTTGGTTTTACTTTTAGGTAGAAGTTTTTGGAGATGATTTTTTAGATCAGTTAGAAGATAGGAGATAGGATCTAGAGGTTGATTCCTTGCATGTATGAGGACTATTTTAAATAAATTTTGAATATGTTTGGTTGTAACTGAGAAGGCCTCATAGCCTAGCATGTATGAATCTATTGAAGGATAATATATGATTCCCCACATTCTCTCTCTCTCTCCTTGTGTTTTTTGTTTTTGTGTGTTGTTTTTGCAAGGAGGTTAGTGATTTGGGTGTGCCTTTGGACCATCATCTTTCCTTCTCTTGCACCAGGTGGTCTAAGAGCAAGGTTGAGATTTGGATCTAAATTTGTGAGTTTAGGTTGAGGGTTCCTTCTTACAAACCCTAGTTGGTATTTGTTGTGGAGTAGCAGATTATGATCTAACTTGCAATTGTAGAGGATTTCAAGATGGTTCGTAGGAGGTGAGATAAAGATCTAGGATTGGTAGACATGCTAAGACAAATTGATGCTAGATTAGAATTTGTTGAGACAGTCGAGTGTCGAGGAAGACATCTTGAGGATGTTAGTGATGAAGAAGTTGAAGATGAACAAGGTGAAATAGAGCCTACACCTGTCATGGATCAAGGTGAAGAAAGACTTTTGGAGGCTTTGAAAAAATTGAAGTCTACACCACATTTCAATCATCCTCAATATAGTGGAAGGATGGATTCAGATGAGTTGATGGATTGGATAACGGAGATGGAGAAGTATTTTGAATATGAAAATGTCCTTGAGGAGAAAAAGGTGAAAATTGCAAGTACAAAGTTGAAGAGTCATACATCCTTGTGGTGGGAGCATCTACAATTGGATAGAAAGAGGAAAGGCAAAGATAAAATCAAGGTATGGAATAAGATGGTGAATAAATTGAAAGGTAATTTCTTACCATATTATTATCAAATTAACCTAGTTTGGCAAATGCAAAGTTTGAGGCAAAAAGATAGCTCGGTAAAAGACTATACTAAGGAATTCTACAGGATAGAAATTAGATCTAGACATGTTGAGGATGAAGTGGAAAGAATTTCTAGATACATGAATGGGTTAAGAGTTTCTATCCAAGAGGAAATCAGCTTGGTTAAACTGGAGAGTATTGAAGAAGCTTATCAGTTTGCCTTGAAAGCTGAGGATAAATTGAACAAAAGACATGAGAAAAGACAAAGAGGAAGAGGTGGTAGATTCCCTAGAGGGAGAGGTAGATATTATGGTGAAAATAATAGATCTAATCAAGACAAAACAAATTAGGATAAAGGCAAGACCGAGTGGAAAGGTGAAAGTTCTTCTAGAGGTAGAAACAATAACTATCGAGGTGGATTTAGTAGAAGTGGATTCTGAGGAACTTGTTACAATTATGGAGAGGAAGGAAATAGGTCATGTGAGTGTATACATGCAAGTAAGAAGGTTGGTAACAATAGAAATGATTTGGTGCAAGAAGACTCACCGAATGAATCAGAGAAGGAAAAGAACCTGATGGTCAGGAGAGCACTATGGAGTGAAAGTAATAAGGAAGATCTAGTAATGAAAAGCTTGTTCAAGAACAGATGCAAAGTTGTTGATGAAGTGTGGTAGATAATCATTGATAGTGGAAGCTCAAAGAATTTTACATCTAAGGAAATGGTTACAAGTTTGCAGTTGGAAAGGTTGAAACACTTGAGACCCTATCAAATTTCATGGATCAAGGATGAGCATACACTATTGGTAAGTGAACAATGTTATGTGAATTTGAAAATTGGTAAGTACTATGATAAGGTGTTATGTGATATCATGTCTATGGATTGTTATCATGTTTTGTTGGGTAGACCTTGGAAATATGATAGACATGCTATATATGATGGGATATTGTATAAATATACTATTTGGGCTGATGGGAAAAGACAAATCTTGTTACCTTTGATTGAAGAATCATACATCTATGAAAGTTTATTTGATGGAAGGAAGAAAGTTTGTTAAGGATTTGAAGAATAATTATGTGTGTTTTGTTGTGATTCCCAATAAACTAAGTGAGAAAATAGTAGATAGCATCCCTGAAGAGATTGAAAAGATACTCACCGAGTACAAAGAGATCATTTTTGATAATTTACCTAATGGTTTACCACCAAAGAGAAGCATTGATCATTGTATGGATCTTATTCCTAGAGCTATTTTACCAAATAAAGCACCACATCGGTTAACACCCATCGAGAATTGAGAACTTAACCAACAAATCCAATAATTGTTGCAGAAAGGTTTGATCTAAGAAATCCTAAGTCCATGTGCAGTACTAGCTATATTGGCACCTAAGAAGAATGGAGAATAGAAAATGTGTACTGATTCCAAATCAATCAACAAGATAATAGTGAAAAATAGGTTTCTTATACCGAGAATGGATGACATAATGGATAGTTTGACAGGAGAAAATTATTTTACCATAATTGATTTGAAAATTGGATATCATCAGATAATAATCAGAGAAGGTGATGAATGGAAGACTTCTTTCAAGACAAGAGAAGGTTTGTATGAGTGGTTGGTTATGCCTTTTGGTTTAAATAATGCACTGAGTACTTTTATAAGATTGATTAATGAGTTTTTGAAGAAATTCTTGGGTAAATTTATGATTGTATATCTAGATGACATTCTAATATTTAGTGAGAACAGAGAAGAACATTTGTTGCACATTAAACAATTATTGCAGAGATTGAAAGAAGAAAAGTTGTTGATTAATTTGAAAAAGTGTTCCTTCATGAAAGAAGAGATTGTGTATTTGGGATTTTTGATTTCAACTGATGGTTTGAAAATGGATCCTGAAAAGGTTGAAGCTATTTTGAATTGGCCTACACCTAAAAATGCTAGTAAGGTAAGATCATTTCATGGTTTAGAAAGTTTTTATTGAAAGTTCATCAAAAAATTTAGTTCAATTTGTAATGCTATGACTGAGACTATGAGAGAAGATAAAAGAGAATTCAAGTGCACACATGGAGCTAATAAAAGTTTTGAGACTTTGAAGCAGAAGGTTGTTGAATTGCCTATGTTGGTTTACCTAATTTCAATAAGGTATTTCAAGTTGAATGTGATGCAAGTGGTAATGCAATAGGAGTTGTTTTAAGTCAAGAGGGTAAACTTGTTGCTTTCTTTAATGAGAATTTGAATGATACAAACAGGAAATATTTTGTGTATGATCAAGAGTTCTATGCTATTATTCAAGCCCCAAAGAAATGGAGACATTATTTGATACCGAGTGAATTTGTTTTGTATACTGATCATAAGGCTTTACAATATTTGGGTAGTTAGAATAAGTTGAATCAGAGACATATGAAATGGGTTGAATATTTGTAGATTTATACATTTGTGATAAAACATAAGAGTGGAGTCACTAACTAAGTTTTTGATGCATTGAGTAGAAGAAGATCTTTGATGATCGAGATGAGAATTTAAGTTCTTAGTTTTGACGACATGAAAGATTTTTATGGAATTGACCCTAATTTTTTTGAGCTGTGGAGAAAGTGTAGAGCACCTATTCAAGATCAACCAACTACTAAGTGGGAAGACTATTTCATTCAAGAAGGTATGGTGTTTATAGGTATTCATTTGTGTATACCAAGAGGATCAATGAGAACTAATTTGATAAAGGAGAAACTTAGTAATGGTTTGGCTGGACATTTTGGTATTGACACAACATTGAATTTGCTTAAGGAGAAATAAGTTTGCCCACAGTTGTATAAAGATGTTCATAAATTTGTGAAAAGTTATGGAGTTTGTCAAGTTGCAAAGGGAGTAAGTCAGAATACTGGATTGTATACACCAATTTTTGTTCCTGAGAAACCTTGGATTGATATTAGTATGGATTTTGTTCTTGGCTTACTGAAGAAAGTAAGAGGTAATGATTCTATATTTATTGTTGTGGATAAATTTTCTAAGATAGCACATTTTATACCCTGTAGAAAAATATTAGATGCAGTGCATATAGCAGATATTTTCTTTAAGTAAATTATTAGAATGCATGGATTACCGAGGAGTATCATCTCTAACTAAGATAGTAAGTTTGTTGGATGCTTTTGGAAGACTATGGAGAAAGTTGGGTACCGAGTTGAGGTATAGTTCTACATTTCACCCACAGACTGATGGAAAAACATAGGTTGTAAATAAAATTTTGGGTAATCTTTTGATATGTTTAAGTGGAGATAAACCAAGTAATTGGGATTCTATGTTGGCACAAGCAGAGTTTTCATACAATAATTTAGTGAATAGGAGTACTATAAAAACACCTTTTGAGTTGTTAATAGCATACAACCAAGAGATAAATCAGATTTGAGGAACATTGTTGGTGAAGAAAAGAGAAGTGTTGAAGGAGAAGAGTTTGCTAAGTTCATGAAGACATTGCATGAGGAAGTTAAGCATAAGTTGGAGAATAGTAATAAAAAATACAAGGATAGAGCAGATAGATCAAGAAGACATAAGACTTTTGTAGTTGGGGATGAAGTAATGATACACTTAAAGAAGGGAAAATTTCCTATTGGAACCTATGAAAAGTTGAAAATGAAGAAATTTGGTCCCTGTAAGATATTGAGGAAGTTTGACAGTGGAAATGCTTATGAGATTGAGTTACTTGATGACATGGATATATCACCTATATTCAACATTTCAGACTTGTATTAGTATCATGAATCTGATGAAGAAATGATAGTATCGAATGATTATCCTAAGAAGTAGACATAAGAAGTTGAGTAGATTTTGGAACAAAGAATTGGCAGAAGCATGATAGGAAAAGAGTACATGGAGTATCTAGTAAAGTGGAAGAACATATCAATTGAAGATTGTTCATGGATTCCACAATTTGAGTTAAATTAAGCTCATGTTGTACCTACTACATGATTCAGAGAATCATCTCAAAATAACCTTAGGTGTCTGATGTGGGAGCATCTCAGGTTCTTGGCAATCTTGTATCACCAAAAACAAGTTAGAGTTGTTAGTTGTGCTCGGTAGCTGCTTTTGGGCTCTCGGTGATTTATTCCTATTTCCACTGATGGGGCTCGATTGCTACTTGGTTTCTTCTTTCACTGAGTTGGCTTGGTTGGTTCACCGAGTAATTTTCCTGTTGCTCGGTAATCTTTCTCACCGAGTGGTTTATTTTGGATTTCTGTTGAGATTGACATGTATATTGAATTTTGGTTGTGGAGTTAATGTTTACATCGATCATTGGGAAGCATTTGGACCTAGATCTGGTCATTACTTTCTCCAATGATGGATCTAAAGGCCAACTTGTTTCAATAACCTCTTTTATAAATAAAGTAGTTGGTTTTAGTTTTAGGTAGCAATTTTTGGAGATGAGTTTTTAGATCAGTAAGAAGATAGGAGATAGGATTTGGAGGTTGAATCCTCACATTTATGAGGACTATTATAATTGAATTCTAAATTTTTTTGGCCATAACTGGGAAGGCCTCACATCCCGACATGTATGAATCTATTGAAGGATAATATATGATTCCCTACATTCTCTCTCTCCCTATTGTGTTTTTTTTTTCTACATGTTGTTTCTGCAAGGAGGTTGGTGATTTGAGTGTGCCTTTGGCCCCTCATCCTACCTTCTCTTGCGTCAATCTCCCATCATATCACTCATACCACAAAAAACACATCTACTAGAATGGGTAAGAGTGTCTTGAATATAGGTCAAAATTAAAATCTAGAAACATCATTTCCACAATCCACACAAAAAAAACCTCATCACTCTTCAAGATTCTATTGTATGCCCTGAAGACTTGCATTCATGCATCATCATGAGCATATAATTACACACCTTCTCCTACACTTGGACTTACATCAAGTAGATTTTCAACACCATAATTTAGAGGATGAAAATCTTTTGGACAACCACTTACACATCACAATGGTCTCAAATTGGCCAATCAAATCAATGAACTCAAGATTCTTATGTATAGCATGCAAAATAGAGGGAAGAAGAAATTCTATTTTGATGAGATATGTCCTTACCCTTTTGACAAATTAATTAACATGAAACCATTTCCTTCTAACTTTGAGATCCCTAAATTTGAGAAATACAAAAGGGAAACATGTTTGGTCCAACACTTTAAGGAATATTGTGTTGCATATCAAGAGGTCTCTTACAATGATAATTCCCTAAAGAGACCCTTTAATATAAGTCTTGGAGGCCTTGCCCTTAAGTGGTTCATGAACCTTCCTCATGGGTCAAATCTACCTTCTTTGATCTTGAAAAGACATTCGTTGCACAATATTCCTCTAAGATTGAACATATAGTGTCATTAAGCGACTTGTACAACACTAAGCAAAGGAATGGAGAGACCTTTGTCAATTTTCTACAAAGGTGGAGACACCTTGTGAATAAAATGCCTTGGAAAATAACTAAACAATGCTTGATTGAAATCTTTACTAGAAACTTGGTACCTGAGATGTCATTCCAAATAAAAATGGCTTCACCTGACACTTTTGAGTCCATCATTAAGAAAGTGAAGAACATTGAGGATGGGCTCTTGCAAAAGAGTACCATTAAACATTATACCCCTTCATCTAATAATAATGACAAGCCTAATTTTTGGACCAAAAATAAAGGAGTGATTGATGCCAAGCATGTCCAAAATGTATAAGAATCCAATAATCAAGGAAATATCAACAATAAAAACAATAATAGAAATCAAAATAATAACCAACAAAATTATAACAACAATAAAAAAAAACTTGTCACAACAACCATAATAAAATCGCAATCAATCCTATTTTTTCCCATGAAATAATAACAACAACAATAGAAATTATAATACACATCAATGTAGACAATACACTTCTCTTGAAGAACCTCTCAATGTCATCTTTCAAAGACATGTTGACCAAAACATGATGGTGTTTCCAAACATTAGACCTTATGAAGAGAATCAGCCTAAGCCCGTTTGGTATAAGGAAAATGCATATTGTGATTATCATTGGATCAAAGGTCATGATAAAAGTGTATGAAATGAAAATATGGACCTATTTTCTACAAATAAAAAACACCAAAACACCAAACAATCACATTAGATGTTAGTAATTTCAAATGCAACAAAATAAGTAAATTTCACTACAACTTCAATGAGCTAAAACAAGGGCACTCAATAACCTTGTTTGATTTTATCTTCAATATTATTGTGGGTATGCTCTCCCAACACAAATGAAATGAAATCTAATGCAAAACTATAAGATGCAAGATGAGGGTTTTGGAGATAAGTATGAGAAACTTGCCCCAAATCTCACAATGATATGCAAGTGCAAGATCTATGAAGAAGATAGTGCACAAGCAAGATGATGCAAGATATTTTGTTTTTTAAATAATAAAATAAATGAAAACTAACTATGAATGAGAATGAAAGATTCAAACTATGATATGAAATCAAAGTTACTCTATGATGCAATAATTGAAATCTAAACTAAGAATGAAGATGCAAATAAGCTATGCTAAGAAATTTAAATGCTACAATGCTAGATTGCTAGAATGCTATAATGCTTAGAATTCTATTACTATTCTCTATTAGCCTACAAATGATAGAGAGACCTTACTTTATAGAGATTGCAAAAGGATTGGACGGTAGAGATTAAGAGGCAAAAGAAATGAGTGGCTAGGATTAAAGGTTAGGTAGGGTTTGGAAAATTCAAACTTCATTTTAGAGGGAAAGAGAAATTTGAAAATTATTGGTGGAGAAAAGAGGTGGAGAGGTGGCCACCTTGGAAAAGGTGATTGTGCACATGATTAAAGGTAATCCACCTTTTAAATAAGATTAGAAGAATATTTAGCAAAAGGGTAAGTTTAAGAAAAGGGAAAAGGGGTTAAATTAAAATGATTTTAATTTAAACATAGTTTAGAAGAACTTTGGATAGTGGGGGAATAAAATAAATAAGATTTATTTTATAAGGGGAAATGGAGGGATAATATATTAAATTCAATTCAATATATTTTAATATTTAAATACAAAGGGAAAATGACTTTATTTAATTAAAATAAATTTAATTAAATAAATAGAGGAATATGAAAATATAGTTAATTAGTAAAAATCAGCTATAATGTTAAGGGAAAATATTAATAAAAATTAACATTAGTGTGAAAGGACAATTTTAGGTGTCTACAACAAGGAAATGTATGAAGTTGAAAAACTTTGTCTAGGGCCTTGTTAACAATGGAAATATTGAGGTTGAGGAACAAACACCATCATCATCCAATGCTCAACTTAAGATCTACAATAAACCCTTCTCTAAACATGACCAAAATAATGCCTCATCATCAAATGCCATGCCATATGACTACTCCACCAACAACATCATGGGCTTTGACTCATTGTGTGGAAAAATTAAAGATAATGACATTTTTGGCTTTGATTCCCTATGTGGTTGCATTGAAGAATCTGAAAACCATGAATACACCCTCAAACTTATAGGTGCATATTGTAGTGCTACCACTCGTAGAACTCAGGTAACTATCCAATTTTCCTCTCCACTAGCTGCACCATCAACTTCCACCAAACTAGCTTCATAATATGACATTTTCTCACAACTTGGAAATACTCTCACATAAATATCCATCCTCAAAATTCTTTCTACTTCACCTATTCACAAAGAAATCCTTGAGCAAGCCCTTCTTGAGTCACGTGTTCCTGATAATATATCAATACATCACAATTCCAAGCCATGATTGGGAATGTATTCATACAACAGCACCTTTTTTTCATAGATAAGGACTTCCATTGTCCTAACTACATCATAACAAACCCATACACATTGAATCCTACATCCATCATCACAAAATAAAAAAGGGTCCTTATAGATAATAGGTTTAGTTTGAATCTTTGTACCATGAAAATGATAAGATAGTTGGGACTCCCTGATGACCTTCTAGATGTTATAAAGAGAATCACCATCAAGGCATATGATGACAGAGAAAGAGAATCCAAAGGTTTGATGACACTCCCTCTTCAAGTGGGTCTAACTTTGATTGAGATGACTTGTCAAGTCCTTGATCTTGATCTAACTTACAATATACTCTTTGGAAGGCCATAGATACATTTTATTGTAGGTGTACCTTCCATTTTCCATCAATGCTTGAAGTTAACACATTAAGGTAGAGAGATCACTATCCCTAGAGATCAAGATCCTTTCCAATATTGTAAACTATTGAAACGGAAACAAACCAATTTTTGGCCATTGAATGAGCTTTTCAAACATGTTGCTAAAGAGTAACCCAACAAATCCTCTACTGAAGAAATTGATAAACCATCAACTAATTAGACCTCCGCATCTAAAAATCCCAAGGATAAAGAGAAGGCCATTGAAGGAAGAATCCTTGAATTTGAAAATAAGGTTGGGTTTAGTGACCAAGCTATGGGAGAATACAAGTTTGAGAATTCCTTTTGCATTGGTCACCTCCCTTTATCTCCAAAGTCTCATGGTAGACCTTCATGACTCTTTCCCAAAAAGATCAAAGGTATCATGGAATGCAAGAAGACCACTTTTGAACAATGGGGATCCCTTGACAACAAACACATGGAAACATACATCTTATATTGGCTCTTTAAATATGGATAAGACAAACCTATATACCTAAAGAAAAGTATGTGAAGGCCACTCCCATTGTCTAAATTATGTGATATCATGGAACATTCCTTAGAGAAAAAGCATAAGGTATGAAAGAGCTAATCAAAGTAACTGACTACCCCCATGGTAGAGGATTAAGACCCCTAGAGACTAAGGTGCCCTTAACTAATGACTATGAGGTTTCTTCTAATTCGTAACTTGAGGAGGAATTCTATGAAGTCCCCTTCCAATACATTAAAGATGATCTCATTGACAAAAATTGTGCCCTTTCCATCACTAAAGTTAACCTCACATCCCCTAGCCTCTCGCTCAAACACCCTAAACTTATTCATTGGGACCAACAAGACACACCACCTACTTTAGATATATGCAATTCAGATAAGGTAGTATTAGCCCTTTTTTTCCTAAGAGATATCAAAGACTAAGGGCATAAAATCTGTTACAATGATCAAGCCTACTTCAGTAGCCAGTCAAATCTCTTAGTCACAAAAGTGAGAAGAAAAATAAAAATAAAAAAGACAATAAAGAATCCCCTAGTGAACACCTTTCTAAGGCACATTCACATTGAGAAAAATAGGAAATAAAGGATATGTTTTCTATTAAAACCCTTTCTAGGGCACTCAAAGAGGGAGAATTTAACTTGTTGTTCATGTCTTTACCACTAGAAAAAATTTCTATCCTCATAAAAGATACAGTTGAAGTGAACCTTGGAACAACTAATAACCCTAAGATCACATTCATAACAACATCCCTACATGACAAAGAGAAAGCCGACATGACTATGTTCCTCCGAAAAGAATAAAAGAACTTTGCATGGAGTTCTAAAGCTATCCCTAGACTAGACCCCAATCTAGTTATCCATCATCTTTTTGTAGACCCTAAAGTAAAGTTTTTCAAACAAAAGTTATGTAAGATGTATCCACAAGTGATACTATTAGTAAAAGAAGAGTTACAAAATATGCTTGACACTGAATTCATCAATCCTATAGATTATGTTGAATGGGTCTCCAAATTTTTTTTGATAGGTAAGGCCACTGGGGGAATCCACATCTATTCATACTTCATATACTTAAACATAGCATGTATGAAGGATGATTTTTCACTACCCAATATTGACATTATAGTAGATTTGATATCAGGACATTATATGCTATCTCTTATGGATGGCTTCTCCAGTTACAATCATATCAAAATTACAACATAAGATCAACATAAGACAACATTCACCACACCTTAGGATACTTTATGTTATCAAGTTATGCCCTCAAAAATTTTAGATCTGCCTATTAATGTGCCATGATGACTATCTTTCATGACCTCCTGCATGATATCATGAAAGATTATATTGATGACATCCTAAGAAAATCAAAGATGAGAGAATCAAACATTGTCATCCTCATAACAATCTTTGACTGATTACAAAAATAAAAAGTTCAGCTAAATCCTGAGAAGTGTGTCTTTGGTGATAAATTAGGAAAGTTGTTAGGATACATTGTATCCCATAGAGGAATTGAGGCAAATCCAAATAAGGTGAAAACTATATTAGAGATGCCACTCCTAAGACACTGAAACATCTTTGTAGCCTACAAGGAAGATTGCAGTCCATTCATAAATTTGTGTCACAACTAGTAGATAAGGTCCATCCTTTCTCCCACCTCCTATAGAAAGATGTAAAGTTCATGTGGGATTTCCTATGTCATAAATCCTTTGAACAACTCAAACAATATCTAGCTAACCCACCAGTGCTAGTCCTACTAGTTCTAAGTCAACCTTGATTATATACATCTCTACCACTACTATTGTAATGGGTGCTCTCTTAGCACATCTAGATGATAATGGAAAAGAATGAGCAATCTACTACTTGAGAATATTTTTTTTGGATATGAATTTAATTACACAACTATTGAGTGAGCATGCTTGGTCATTGTCTTTTGTACACATAAACTTCATCATTACATGCTTAATCACAAAACTCAACTCATCGCAAAGATAGATCCATTGAAGTACATTTTATCTAAAGATTCTCTTACTGGTTGTGCTACTAAGTGGGTCATTATCCTAAGTGAATTCTATTGGTGTTGATAAGTAAACAACCCACAAATCCCAAGAACACCTACATGCAAACACTTGTCACAAAAAGAGAGAGAAGCAAGAAGCTAGAGAGGCATGAATATATGGATCCATGAAAGAGGAGACATTCTTGATGTGCAAAAATAAAAGTTGTAATTCAATAAAATTAATGTTTCTCAATAAGATCACAAGATATATCATTCCTTATAAAAGGATATCAAAATTGTAAAAGGGTGAACAAACCTATGTTGCACAATAATAATTAATAAAGTAATTAATTATTACATGCCTAAAGTTTAGCTTAAGTAGAAAGAGATAATAAGTGACTTAATAATTAAATCAATATGATTTAATTAATAAGTAAGTACTTTATTACTCTAACACCCCCCTTAAGATGAACTTTGGGAGAAGCTAAAAACCTAGAAAGAACTACTTAAAGAAAATGGGTCCCGGCAACAAAATGTTTGATTAAGTACCCAAGTACAAAAGAGAGT
Source organism: Chamaecyparis obtusa (assembly GCA_027943335.1). NCBI lineage: Eukaryota > Viridiplantae > Streptophyta > Pinopsida > Cupressales > Cupressaceae > Chamaecyparis > Chamaecyparis obtusa. The sequence goes on from BSBK01001696.1 coordinate 571,877, forward strand.
CTCTATAAAGTGGAGAAAATAGAGAAAATCACATGGAAAAAACTATACTCCAAAAAGAGATGAAGACTAGTTTGAAGGACTGAAGAAGCCTCCAAAACTAGGGAATGTTCTAGAAAATAGGAACAAGGATGAACATGTAGAGCATCACTAAAGCAAGAAGTTGTAAACTTTGTCAAGAAGTAACTATTGATCTGAAGATCCTCCACTAAAATATGACTAGGTAGAGAAGACTATAATTTGCATGAGTGCCCTCAAATATCACTACTCGAATCAAGAGGCAAACAAAGGCAAACACCTGAACTCAAAAATATAGATGGCATAAAAAGACCAAAATTCTTAAGATTTGATTAATCAAAGGTGGAAGAGTGCTTCCAAAAATAGTAAAGAAAAGAGTTTCCATATGGTAAATGATCCATCTCACCGGAATGCATAGGTACCCAGCCACTGCATCCGCCTAGTACATAGAATCAAATATTGAATACATAGCTCACACTATCAAACTAAGGAAGCAGTAGAACCAATAGTAGAAAACCCCCCCATAATGTTGAAAAGGGAGTAATGACAGGTACACTGAAAAGGATGTCCAATATGAACTGCATGATGAATAAGATCCAGGAACACTAAAGGTGCAGAGAGAGTACAAACACAAATAAAGATACATGAGGCTAATATTATTGGAGGAACACTCACGTGACAAATGTACATAGAAAAAAAAAGGCAAATATCAAACCCTCTGGCACTTTATAATTGAGTGTAAGTACATAGAGTATGAACATGTGCAAGATCCCATACATGCAATAGAATGATACTTTATTTTAGTGTGTGTGCATAAAAGAATTCTACAAAAGTGAAGTATACACTACTCAAAAAAGATTGAAGGTTGCTGATACAAAAGAACAACCAAAGATGAGTCATCCCTCAAAGGGAAGAGATCCCAGGACCTGAAACATCCAAGATATCCATTAGATTGCAAAAATGAAAGAAACTAAATAAATTATAGCTGGAGTAGAATCTGAAAAAATGTCTCATAGTATTGCAAAAGGTCTCAGAACAAGCTTTCCAATGATATATCATTTGTCCAAAATGGATTCCATATGCACAAGATAGAGCTCCCAGAGTGTAAAAGTGAGCATTTGACTTTGACAGTAATAAACACCATAAAAAAGAAAATTCAAAAATTCAAACCTTTAGATCTAGATAGAGCTTGGAACAAGCTTTCTTACGATATCGTGTTTGCCTTATTTTGACACTATATGCTCAAGTTATGAGCACAATACCAAGTGTTGCACTAGATGGCCCAAAAAAAGTGTCTAAAAAAGGTTGATGCAGTGCTCATGTCAATAGAAAATGAGCTTAAATTTGATAGGCGTCTGCCCGTCATCGAAAAAGCCCCATAGGCCCATGGAGCTAAAAAACTAGACCCCTGGTTGCCATATGATCAGGGGATGAGGCTGCATTTGATAGGGGATTAAATTTGATGGCCAAATGGTTGTCACCAAAAAAAAAAAAAAAATTTAAATTTTCGTACAACGATGCGTGCCAGGATCGTACGACCTTGGTACACAATTTTTTTTTGCCTCAGAATGCAACGACATCCGAATCAAATGTGCCTTATATGGATTTGGGGGTTCTTGGTCACTACGAGCTCAATGGTGAGGTCTGTTTGAGCAAAAAATGCTCCAAAATACCAGTGAGTGCCTTAGGATTTGTGTTAGGGCTGGTTGCAATTTTTTTACCATAGATTCCAACTTTGTCCAAATTAGACAAATTTTGTATGGATCTAGGGGTTCTTGGATACTTTGAACATAACAGTGAGGTCTGTTTGAATCCAAGATGACCAGAAAGAGAGGTCCCCCCTAGATTCAATAAAAAACCCTCTGAAACACATATCTAATGAACATAACCGAATCTCTCAGAAAGAGGACAGGGAAAAATAGATCTGAAGCTCTAATACCATATTGGTTTTGATGAGTAAACAACCCACAACTCCCAAGAAAACTTTCATGCAAATACCTATCATTGAAAGAGAGAGAGAGAGAGAGAGAGAGAGAGAGAGAAGCAAGAAGATAGAGAGGCCTAAACGCATGGATCCATGAAAAATAGGAGACATTCTTGATGTGCAAAAATGAAAGTTGCAATTCAATAAAATGAATATTTATCAATAATATTACAAGAGAGATTAATCCTTATAAAAGGAGATAAAAACCCTAAAAGGGTGAACAAACCTAAGTTGCATGATAATAATTAATAAATCAATTAATTATTATATGCCTAAAGTTTAGCTTAAGTAGAAAGAGATAATAAGTAAATACTTTATTACTCTAACAAATTCGACATTATGTATGTAGATAGAAAGGCCATCAAAGGACAAGTGATCATAGATCAATTAGCATAATCTCCTATCTCGGGATATCATCCTATAGTTGTTTATTTTCTAGATGAAACCATCATTAATGTCACCCCATTATACAATGAAAACTATATTTTGATAGATCTTTTACATAGAAAGGATCGAGGGTAAGAGTCTTGTTTGTGACACCATAAGGAGATCACATCCTTAAATCTTATATATTGACATTCATATGCACAAACAACATTGCAGAGTATGAGGCCTTGGTGACTGGACTTCACTTAGATATCTGATGGAAAATCACTAGTTTTATTATCTTTGGTGACTCCTACTTGGTTATCAGACACTTTAATGACAAATATCAGACAAAGGATGATAAACTACTTCCTTATCGAACAATGGTTGAAGATCTAAAACAACACTTTGTGCATATATTATATTCCAGCATAACCCTAGAGAAAACAACAAAGTAGATGATGTGATGGCCACCATTGGATCATTGATATCTATACCAGAACACACTCTTTTGTGTGAGTTTATTGTTGAGAACCTTATGGTCCTTTCTTATGACATGCCATAATCTAAAATGGTGTGTGATATTATTGGTCATGATTCTCTCTAGTACCAGTAGATCTAATCCTACCTCAATGTTGAGAACATTCCCCTCCATCTTATGCCTAATCAATGCAAGACCTTCACTCACCTTGCCTCTTGCTACATTATCCTTGGTGATACCATCTTCTGTAAATACTTTGATAGAACCCTCCTTAGGTGTTTTGGATTAAAAGAAGCTCAAACAACATTAGAATAGATTCATCAAGGAATATATGGGGCTTACTCTAGTGGACTCACTCTTGCAAAGAAGTCATTGTGAATAGGTTACTATTAGTTGACCATAAAGCAGTATTCCTTTCACTACATAAAGAGATGTAAACCCTACCAATAGCATGGAAATTTGATGCATGCCCTATCTCAAACCCTTCATCCCACCATCACACCTTGGCATCTCTCTTGTTGGGGACTTTACCTCATTGGCAAAATATTTCCTAATTCCTCCAATGACCATAAATACATCATTTTAGCTACTAAGTACTTCACTAAATGGGTCAAAGCCATTCCCCTTAGACCATAGGAAAATAGATTTTGAAGTTCATCATGAACTACCTTATCATTTTCTATGGCATTCCTTGAGCTATCATTACTAATAATAGATCCCCTATCAAAAACAAGTATGTCACATAGATATATAAGAAGTTTGGAATTACCCATCATTGCTCCTCTAAGTATTTCCCACATGGTAATGATCAAGAAGAGTCTACAAATTAAACCATCCTTAAAATCATTAAGAAAATAGTCGATGATGTTGGTCGTAATTGGCACCTCCAGTTAAATCCCGTTATCTGGGCCTACCACACTTCCATATGCACTCCCACTAGAGCCACTCCATTTTCCCTTGTTTATGGTACTAAGTTCATTCTCCCTATTGAGATCGATATTCATTCCCTTCAAGTCTCTCTGAAAGATATGTTATCCAATGAAGAATATCAAGTGGCTCACTTGTAAGAGATTGAGCTTCTTGATGAACGTTGCCTCAATACCCTAAACCATCTCCAAATGTATCAAAATAATTTTTTCCTATAGTTCAATAAGAAGATCAAACCCCATGAGTTTAAATTGGTGAACTTGTCCTAGAAGACAATATGAAGAACCTCCAGAATTGTGAGAAGAAAGGAAAGTTTGAGCCTAATTGGTTAGGACCATTTGTGGATACAACTAAGTTTGGATTTGGAGCCTATCAGATAGAAACAACTGAGGGAGATCGTATCCTTGATCCTATCAACATCATGCACTTAAAGTACTTCTATGCATAAGATATTAGGGAGTACCTCTTGTTAAATGGAAAAAAAACCTTAAGAAAAAAAGAGTAAAGAGAAATAATCATTCAATAATGAAAACTTGGTAATATGCATAATATATCTAAATTTGCTACGGGAGCTAATTGTATTTCATTTGGGAAGAAAAAGGAAGCTCCTTCGCTACCTTCATAATTATGGTATGGGCCTAAGATCCCTCCAGTAATCCCATTCGGCCATGAATCTAGACCTTGGATGAATATTGTATCGTGAGAAAATGGAAGCACTTCCATTTAGGACTGGTTTAGCCCTCCGAGTAAGTGGTCTGGGGTCATGTCAAATGCCTTGAATGGGTCTTTGACTGGGGTCTAGATTTTCCCCCTATTCTACTTCTCTTTCCACCTATTTCCAGCCTGTTTTTGGCACCTGGTCCTGAGAAACTGAGGTTCTTGACCTCGGGGTCAAGGTCTATCTTCTGGGTCAAGGTTGACCTCAACCCTAATCGTGGATCCAGATTTCAAGTTTTGAAAGTTTCCAAATGTCAGGCTTTAGAAATTTTATTTTCCCACTTTTGAGTCAGTTGTTTCAGATTTCAAAATGGTAAACTCTTAAATTATATTTAATATAGGTCCACTTCTAGGGGTTAAGGTTTAAATGGGAATTTAATTCTCCTATGTTGGCCTCTCTAGAAGTTTGTGCCCTAGACTAGTATAAAAGGAAGCCTTCCTCTCTCATTTTCACATACACAATCAAGCATCTTTTGTCATCTATCATATCCATCTCAAGAAAGCGAAATCAAGAAATCAAGAAAGAAAGAAAGAAAGAGAAGGAAAGAATTCAAGAATTCATTCACCTTCAAGCATTCAAGCATTCAAGATCCAATTCATCAAGGAGATCCATTGGTAGCCATTGAAGGATTCAATCTCTATGGAGCCCTCTTGTTGAAGATTTCTCCATCAATTTCCATTCAAGCTTCTTCTATTCCAAGACCCATTCAAGATTGTTTTTGAAGATCTTATAATGCAATTGATTTGAGACATCCTACATACAATTCTACATTCATTTGGAGCATCCATACTTGTGGATTCAATGATTTGAATCCTCCATAAGGGTTTCAACATAAGCAAGGTGAATTGTTCCATTTCCTTTGTTTATTTGCTGCAATTTCAATTACATTTCAAGGTTGATTCCAAACCACAGTTTGACCAAGGCAAACCCCTCATCCAAACAAAAAAACCCTTTTTCTTGCAGGTATAGGTGCAAGATGATGAATTACAGATCAGATATTAGTACCCTTTTTGATGAACTTTCAGGATCCACGAACATAATTTTTGTTGGAACAGTGCAGGTCAAGGTCGACTTTTAGGGGTAAGATTGTGCCCTGGGGTAAGATATTACCCCTATTTTGGGTCAAGGTAGACCTTTCTTAGAAAGATAGAAGGTTTTTGGGTTTTCTTTGTTTCTATGTTTCTAGGATAAATCCAGTTGTAGGATTTCCCAAAATTGAGTACAGACACCAGAAAATAGTATTTTCTAGATTTGTCATATTTTGAGGTTGGTACTTATCTTCAATTTAATTAAGATTTATGTATTTCCTTTCTATAATGGAATATAGAGTTTTCTCCTTTCTTCATATTCTTCATCGATTGATTCATTTGTGCATTAACCATTTTATTTTGGTTGATCAATTTGGATCTTTCCTTTGGGAATTTGGGGTTAAGAAGAAGATCTTACTTTTCCCACACACCTACTCACACACACCATATCACATCTATTTTCTTATCTTAAATTTTGGCACACACCCCCCCCCCCCTTTTATCCATTACAACATATATTTATATATTATATTTTGGTGAACCCGCAATAGACAACTCTTTCTTTTCGGGTGTTAGATCTTTCATTTACATTTCATATAAAGTAAAAATACAAAAACATTTATGTGTTTATGCTTTTCATTTTCCTAGTTTAGTTCATTTTGCATTTGCATTGGTATATGAGCTTTACTACCTCTAGTCCTACTTATAATATTCTAGTTAGATGAAGTCATAGACTTATGGGTGCCTTTGATCCTGAGTCTTCCTCTCCTTTTCTTAGGATTCCAAATGACAATTTGCTTATTCATGATTCTAATCCTACTATGGAGCATAACTCTTCTCACTCATCTCATGATGAGGATGATGCTTTAAGAGTTCCTCCTGAACAAGTCCAAAAACTTTCAAGTAAACTTGATAAAATGGGAAATTGACTTACTCAAGAGAACCATAATCAAGATTTTATTCAAGCTATAGACGCTCTTAAGAAAGTCCTTTATGATAGTGATCAAGGTCTGGTAGATCTGCAACTTATCTTATTATGTTCTTTTCTCTCTAGCATCTTGATGATGGATCATGTAGTATGATCTGAAACGTTGATGGAAAAAAATTCTACACAATTGAACCCAGAAACTAATACAAGCATGAATATGGATTGTGGAAATCTAATGGATCTGAGTGATCAAGGTGTTAATCTCTTGTGTGGTATTACTCATCTTGTGGATTTAAATGTTAAACCTTTAGCTCAAGAAGTTCAAGTTTTAGGATTCACTCCTCCTATTACTACCTTCTTTCATTCCTTTACCTAGCATTCCTACTTATACTCCTCCTTTGGTGACTATGTCAGTTCCCTCTCTTCCTATGAGTGTTCCTCTTGTGTCCCTCCCTACTTCAAAACCTTCTTATCATAATGTTCCTTTTACTTATTCCAATCCTCTTCCAATTGTGGTTCCAAGTGTTCCTCCAGTTGTGTCCTCCATTCCTACCACTTCATACACTTTACCTAGTGTTTCTAGTGTGTCTATACCTTCTATTTCATCTAATGATTCAACAATCATCAGTTTGGCTCAAATGATGTCCTCTTTACAACAACAACTTGTGTCTTTAACTCAATCCAAGTTTACCATTCCTACATGTGACATGGGAAGTCCTTTATTTATAGACATTATTTGTTCTCCTCTTCCTCAACAAGCCGATATGCCTCGTCTTATGAATTATAATGGTAAGGGAGACCATGTTACTCATGTTAAAACATTTCAAATCCTTTGTAGTGACTATGCTCATGACCATAGGATTTTAGCCAAGTTGTTTGCTAGAACTTTTCATGATAAGACCTTGAAATGGTATTATTCCTTGCCTCCTTATTCTATTGATTCTTTTCCAAAAATTTCTAATGCCTTTATTCAAAAATTTCCAAATAACATAGGTATGCAAGTCTCCTTAACTGATTTGATGCATTGTAAACATAATACTAAAGAGAAATTAACTGAATTTATTGGTAGATTTAAGCATTTGTATGCTTAGATTTCTTATCATGTTCCCGATATTGATATTCAGCGTATATTTATTTCAAATTTATAAAAGGATATTAAAGATAAGATTTTGCTTACTGAATTTACCTCTTTTCAACAACTTTGTTCAGCACTTCATCATTATCAATTACAAGTCAGTCAATTTGAGAGAAACACTCCAATGGCTCTTGTCCCAGTTGATAAGAGTGATGTTTCTGCTAATCCAAACAAGTTTCAAAAACCTAACAACTATGTCAAGATAAATAAACAAGCAAATGTAGTTGTTGATCAAGTTGTTGTTACATCCACTACTTTTTGTCTGAATCATACGTTTACTCCTCTTTCTGAATATTTGCATTCTATTATGAATAAATTGTTGACTACTCATATGATTACTTTACCTCCTATTTGACCTAGTTTACTTGCTATGGTGGAATCTAAATCCTTTGATTCCAAATCTTTTTGTCAATATCATCGTCAGAATGGCCATTATACTAAGAAGTGTTATTTTTTAAAGCATAAGGTTCAAAACTTAATTGATTCTAATGCCTTATCTATTGATAATTTTGATGGTAGTGGGAAAAAATTTGTCTCTCCTCCTAATTAGAATCTCCAAATTTATACGAATCCTTTGCCTACACATGATACCAATACCATTGTCTAGCCATCTTCTATGGATATTGTTTATGATTCAAAGATGGATGATCTTAATCAAATTGTTAACCATGTGGAGCATGTTGTGTTGTTTCAATCTACATCTCCACTCAAGCTTCAATCTCAACCTCAACTTCAAGTTCAAACTCAACCTAAACCTCAAAAACAACCTAAGAATAAAAAACCTCAGGAACTCTTGATTACCTTTGTTGATTCTGAGACTATTAAATCTCCTGATTGTCCCCTTTATATTTATGCTAGGATTTCTAAGATACCTACGCACGGTTGTCTTGTTGATCCTACATCCTTATTCAATGTTATTATTGAAGAAAATATTTTTATGAAAAACTTACAATGTGATTCTTATGATGCATCAAATGTGTTGATTCAAACTTGTAATAGTTTTCTTTATCCATTATTTGGTTCTATTAACTTACCTATTGAACTTTGTGGTAAAGTTGTGGATACTACCTTTATTGTTGTTCCTACTTCTAATCAGTTTCAAGTTAAGCTAGGTTTGCCTTGGTTGAATGCCATGCATTTTTTTTCTTCTCCTATCCATAAATGTCTTAAATTCATTCATGATGAAGAAGTGAAGATGATTAATCATAGTTTATATCAACCTTCAAGGCCTAGGGATTGTGCTACACTTGACTTATTTTGGCCTTTGTTACCTAATTCATGTCCTTCTCGACCTAATAATCTTTTTCGATCATATCAAGCCTATAAGCATCGCAAGACTCTTGAGTTAAGCATGCCTTAGATGGATATTAACCATGGTCTTTTTCCTATGCCTTCCATACCTCCTTTATCCATGGCTTCTAGTTCTATTAATCAACCTCCTAGTACTAAGAACTCTATTGATCCTCCTATAGAACCTGTGAAGGAACCGGTTGTTGTCCCTCCTAGTTCTCAACATATTTCAAACAAGACAAAACATAACAGATTTTCTAATGAACATCATAAGAAGTGTCGAGCTCAAGCTAAGGCTTGTGCCTCTATTATTCAAAGTTCTTTACCTTCTTTTGACCAGCCTATGCATGATGTGTTAGAAGAAGTTCATATCAATAATGATGTTAAGATGCATAATTATGATGATTCTATTAGTATCTTAGATCCTATTTTGATTAATCTGGATGAAGAAGATACTCTCTATGATACTAATGATGTTAATGATTAATATGAAACTATTGACATTGATATTGATTTACCAAATATGCTTTCATCACAATTGATAATTACATCTAGTATCGAACATTATGATTCTCAAGAGGATCCTTGTTTGGAACTAGCAATTATTCCTACTGTATTGGATATAGTCCCTCTTGCAAGTTTCTCACCTTCCTGAAATGATATAGAATGAGATGGGGAGAGTAGGAGACACGCTTGATTGGCTTGTCCTTCATAGTAGCTTTTTGTGTGTTCTCTTATTGTACTGTGCTTCCCCCTTAATGTGTTTGCTAAATGTTCATTAGATTCTTTTATACAACCCTTGTTACATTGTTGGTGCAAGGTGATAAAGGAATCAAACCTGTTGTACTATTCCTCTATATGTATATTTACTCTTCTATATGTTGTTTTCATGTTATGTTTTACATGTGGTATTATTCGTAAATGTTTCCTTGTGTAATCTTCTTGGATTTGCGACCTGGTAGCACTAATTTTTTTTGTCTCCATGTTGTGGTCTAGAAAGACTCTTCTTCGTAACTCTTATGTGTTCTTTCCTCCATTGTGATTGTAGTTCTACTTTCTTTTGGGAATGATGTCAATTCATTTGCAACAATATCATATATATATTATCTTACAATCATACTGACCCCATGGTAGGTAGATCCCTTATGTGTTCTCTATATGTTTATGTGGTATTTCCCTTGATTTGTCTTCACTTGGGGGAATCTCATAGTGGAAACAAAATTAGTGGAGTTGTTTATGTTTTCATTCAATCCATTGCTCATATCAAAGTTTTAGCAATGACTTTAAAGTGGGGGCATACGCTCTGCTCACTTGTTACACACATGCACTTTCAATACATATATTTTTCAAGGAACTTTTTCTCCCTTTATGGATTAGTGACTAATCCTTAAAGCATGGATTTTTATCTTATAGGATCTCTTGATCCCTCTAGATTCAAATTTTGAAAATTTTGATCCTTAAGGTCAGAGGTGTCCTTAAGACTAGATCTCTTTTGTTTTTGGCTTTGCTCTTTTGGAATAAAATATTCCTAAGGGTGAATCCTTGATGGGTTGACTAGTGAGTATCCACATTCACTAGGTGGTTCAATTCCATCTTTCTAGTTATGTTGTTTCCTTGTGTGGTTCACAATGGGACATAAGTTCTCATTGGGTGAGATAATCACACCCTCTTCTCTCTCTTTTCTAGATATGTCTCTCTTATTATAATCTTTGATTTCATGAAGACTTGAGTCCTTAGGGGCTTGAGGATTCATTTGTCCCTTTGATTTTAATAAGATTATATTTTTCATTGTGATCTACTTTACCAAGAGTTTGCATCGAGTCCATACTCTTGCTAAAGTGGGGGCTAAATGTATCATCATAAAATGGAAGCACTTCCATTTAGGATTGGTTTAGCCCTTCGAGTAAGTGGTTTGGGGTCATGTCAAATGCCTTGAATGGGTCTTTAACTAGGATCTAGCTTTTTCCCCCTATTCTTCTTCTCTTTCCACCTATTTCCAGACTATTTCTGGCACCTAGTCCTAAGAAATTGAGATTCTTGACCTCAAGGTCAAGGTCGACCTTATGGGTCAAGGTCGACCTCGACCTTGACCCTGGGTCTAAATTTCAAGTTTTGAAAGTTTTCGGATGTCGGGCTTCAGAAAGTTTTTTTCCCACTTCCGAGTTAGTTGTTTCAGATTTCAAAATGGTAAAATCTTAAATTATGTTTAATATAGGTCCATTTCTAGGGGTAAAGGTATAAATGGTAATTTAATTCTCCTATGTAATGTTGGAAATATAATTGGGAAATGTGATACTGAGAGGGGGGGGGTGAATCAGAAATCACCTACTAAACCATTCACATATGAATAAAACTTTTGTATAGCATCACCAATTTTTGAACATAATCAAATGACTAACAAAATAAAACATTATCCATAAAAACATTCAAAACACAGAGATTTTGGTTACCCAGAAACCCTTGAAAGGTAAAACTGGGGTGGGGATGACACCCACAAATCTTCACTACTACAGTAATAAATTTGCATGTTAGGGCTTACAAAATTTGATCAAAACTTGATCTACCCTGTGAGGGATCTGCTCTATTAAAAGATAAAAGACTTATGCAGTCTACCTTGTAAAAGGATTTGAAACTTACAATAAAGTAAGCACTCAGTTAAGAGATTACAAAAAGTCTATTAGGACTACTTGGTTAAGAGATTTACCCTGATACACTGGCTAGAATGTCTCAGTACCTGATCTTTTGGTTTGCATTGTATGCAGATAACAGATCTTCTCTTTACTGTGTGATGTTGATCTCATTTATCAGATCTATCTCTTTTTTGTGCTTTCACTGCTTAGCTCGATCACTGAACTATGTCTCTGAATACATCCCTTTTCTAAATCATACCTATCTTCTTATACCCTTCACATTCGATGTCCCTTTCTACTATTGGAAACTGTAATTGAAACAATTGTTGTATTGTCATTGATGTCAAACCTTAACTAGTAAGAGTGTTGCTACTTAGGAAAGTACTATATCTATTTGAGTGTTGCTAAGGGGATAGGCAAGGTTGGTAACAATAGCACCTAAGGAAAGGTTGAGTTATCTTGATACTACAAAGTGTACTTGACTATGTTGCAAAATGATGAGATAATGTATTGTTTATACTAGTAAGACTGAAGACTAAACTGATAAACTTGACCGAGAAAAGAATGGAGAAATCATGTTTAAGTTGAGCAATGTTAGTGTCGACCAAGTCAATGTCTGTCGAGAAAATTTATAGTGTTGATCGAACAATAGTTAATTGTCGAGGAAGACAGTGTAAGCCAAGGAAATATTTTTATTAATGACTGAGCTTTATTTTTAGTAACGACCGAGCTTTCTACATGAAGACCGAGTAGTTGATCACAGTATTAACTGAGCATCAGCAATTTTATATTTGAAGAGAATTTAGTTTTGGAGCTGACATTGTTGAATTCTTGGATTATGTAAAACATGTTGACTTTATTTATTGATTGTTTGAAAGCATTAAATGCACTATAAAATATTTTATTGTAAATCTTTAAAAGATTTGAGATGATTCTAGAAAAGGAGCCAAAGAACATGAAGCAGGTAGATTCAATGAATCTGACCTAACCCTAAGATCTACAAATGAGATTGAGTGGCAGAAGATGAGTTAACCTAATTGAGGAAAGTATAAAGGGAACCTAAGCATTTGGATATGCAAGTGCATGGGTGAACAGAGAATGCTAGAAGATCATAAAATTTTTACTGACTATTTAAGTAGGAAAGGCTAAAGGAGAATTGTGGTGGTTGCTTGAAGAAAAGTTTTGAGTAGATAAGAGATGGAGATGGAAAAGTTTCAAAGTCAGTAAACTATCATTAGTGTATGGAATCAAATCTGATATTTTCAAAGTGAGTTGTATATTTTTTAGATAAATATTGATGCTACTTTCTAACCATTGTAATAGTTAAAATCCTTTTAACAGAGGTTGACCTAACAGTCATATGTTAAATCCTTTGAACAAGGTTGCATTCTAATGGAGTGTATGTAAGTCCTATGACAAGGCTCACTTTTAACAGGGTCATTGAAATCCTTTAACCAGTTCACACCTGACAGTGTGTATTGTAACCTTTAACGGGGTTGGCTTTTTACCAAGCTCACTTCAGAAGAGTGAAAATAATAGTAGCATGTTACAAAGTGGTTTTTCCCAAATTGGGTTTCCACTATAAATCTTGGTGTTAATACTTGTGTGAATGTTTTGGTTTGAACATTTCTGTGTTTTACAAGTTAAGTTACAGCTGGGTAGTGGACTGCATTGTTATATGTTTCTATTATTGAATCAGTGATGACCAAGTTTATTTTGGTTATTGGATCTGATTTAAGGAAAAAAAATTAAGTTTGGTTTATACATCAGAACCTAAGAATAATGGATTCACCCCCCCTCTCTATTGTTCTAAATCATATTAACAATTGGTATCAGAGCTTTTTTTCTTATTATTAGTGTTGATAGAAATCAAGTTTAAAGAGGCTTGAAGCAAATGATCAGGATGTATAAGAAGGAGGTACCAAAGCTAAACAAGGAAAACTTCCCTACATGGCAAAGCTTGATGAAGCTACATCTGGCCAGTATTGGTGACTCTGTAAAGTACTATATTAAGAATAGCTATGTCTCACCTATCACACCTTTGACAACCAAAGAAATGAGAGCTAAGCAAGAACATAATCAGGCAATACTGGAAATCGCATTTGCCCTAAGCTATCCATAATTTGAGGTCATTAAGGATTGCACAACTACTAAGGATATGTGGGACACTCTTGCAAGAATCTATGGTGGTGACTTAAATGCACTAAAAGAAAAGGTCAAGAGTCTTAGAGGTAAGTTTTATGAAATGAGAATGCAAGAAGGTGAAAACATTGCACAATATTGTGGTAGAATAAAAGAAGTTGTGAATGCTATTAGAGGAGAAAATGGGGCTATTGATGATGAAACTATAATTGGGAAAGTACTAAGAATCCTACGTCCTATATATGCTATTAAGATCTCATCTATTCAAGAATCTAGATGTAACTCTGCCAATGTGCTTACTTTGGAAAGTTTGGTCGGTAAGCTGACTACTTTTGAACTCTCTAATTATGATAATTTCACTATTGGAAGCATTGGAAATGTTGAATCTGCTTTCAAGTCACAACTAGTTCTGAACAATCCAAAGAAAGAAAAAGAAAGATGCATCAGTGAAAGTGAAAGTGATAGTGAAAGTGAAAGTGACAGTGACACCTTTGATGAAGAACTAGAAGATCTAGAAGCTCTTATGGCTAGAAGACTGAGAAGGGGAAAAGGAAAGTATAAAGGTAAACTCCCTATTATATGTTTTGCATGTAATAAAGTTGGTCATATAGCTACTAGATGTCCTGATAGGAAGGATAAAGATGATGAAAGGAAAAGCAAACACAAAGATAGAAAAGATGACAGAAGTTACCGATGGAACAAAGACTACAAAGGAAAAGGTAAGAAATCTTGTTACATTGTTGAAAAAGAAACTGACACTAATAGTGATGATTTTGAAATTGAGGTAATCTATGTTGAAATGAAAGATGAATCTGATGAGAATGAGAAAACTGCTTTGATATCCTATGTGAACAAGAATGATAAATGGATTATTGACAGTGGTTTTTCACATCACATGACTGGTGACAAAAATAAGTTTGAGACCCTACATCATTACAGAGGTAAAAGTGTAAAATTTGGTAATGATGCACCATGTCTTGTTAGAGGAAAAGGTTTGATTAAACTGACTGATAAGATATCTTGTGAAAATGCATATTGGGTTGAAGGTCTTAATTATAATTTGTTAAGTGTTGCTCAGCTTAACAAAACTAGTTACCATGTGGAATTTTATCACAAGCAAGCTAAAATATTTGATGCTACTAGAGAACTAATTGGAAATGGAGATCAGACTAGAGGTAATTTGTTTTATCTTGACCTATCTAAAGAAACATGTTTAATTGCACAACTTGATGATATTTGGTTATGGCATAAAAGGTTGTGTCATGTTAACTTTGACAATCTGGTAGAGATAAGTAAGAAGAAAAAGGTAAGAGGTCTACCTATATTGAAGAAAATTGAGAATGTGATGTGCAAGGAATGCCAGTTAGGAAAAATGACAAAGTCAAGTTTTAAGAGCAAATCCTTTACTTCTGAAAACATTTTAGATTTGGTTCATACTAACCTTTGTGGACCTATGGGTGTACAAAGTTACTGTGGTGCTAAATACTTTATCTTATTTTTTGATGATCATACTAGGATGATGCATGTAATGTTTCTAAAAGAAAAATCTGAAGCTTTTCAATTCTTTAAGTGGTATTTGGCTAAGGTTGAGAAGGAGATAGGTAGGAACCTAAAATGTCTTAGATCTTACTGAGGTGGAGAATTTACATCAAATGAATTTAATCTATTTTGCAATGATAGAGGAATTAAAAGATAGATGTCTACACCTAGAACACCTCCATAGAATGGTATAGCAGAAAGGAGAAATAGATCTATCTTGGATTGTGCAAGGACATTGTTGATTGAAAAGAATGTGGCACAAAAATACTGGAAAGAAGCTATAAGCACTATTGTTTACACTCTTAACTGGGTACAGATCAAGAAAGAAAGAAATGAAGCTGATAGAAAAAGAGAACCAAAAGATTATAGATCTTTTGTGTATATTGAGGAAGAAGAAGAGGCAAGTAACAGACTTGCACCTAATGTCGAGTCTTGGGTAAGCAATGCCGAGTAACAGAAAGATGTTGTCGAGCATCAGGAAAATAGTGCCAAAAGAGAACAAGAACATGCCGAGCTACAAGAAAATGTTGTTGAATATTAGGAAGAGGTTGCCGAGCATTTAGAAGTTGAATCTGACAATCTTGTTGAGGAACATGATGAAATAGAGGAGAGAGGAGCTGAACCTATTTTAGAAAAATATGTAAGAAGACATCACAAGCCTGAACAGATAATTGGAGACAAAAATATTGGAGTTCAGACCAGAAGTAAGACTAAGGATCCAACATGCCTACTATGTGAATTTGAACCCAAGTCAACTAGAGAGGCATTGGAGAATGAAGACTGGATACAAGCAATGAATGAAGAGATTGACCAGATTGAGAAGAATGATACTTGGACTCTGGTGCTGAGACCTGAAAACAAGAATGTTATAGGAACAAAGTGGGTGTTTCAGAATAAGATGAATGAAAATGGTGAAATCACTAGGAACAAAGCTAGGCTGGTATGCAAAGGCTACACACAAGATGAAGGAATAGATTATGGGGAGACATTTTCCCCTGTAGCTAGATTGGAAGGAGTAAGAACTCTACTTGCATATGCTACTTATAAAGATTTCAACGTATATCAAATGGATGTCAAGTCTACATTTTTGAATGGTATACTAGAAGAAGAAGTTTACATAGAACAGCTAGAAGGTTTTATTGATCCAAATAGAAGACACATGGTGTGCAAACTGAACAAAGCACTATATGGATTGAAACAAGCTCCCAGAGCATGGTATGACAAGTTGCAGAACTACTTGATACAGATTGGATTTTCAAGAACAAATGACACCAACAATCTGTACATGAAAGATGAAGAAGGTAAAGGTATCCTGTTGGCAAAAAAATTTGTGGATGACATTATTTTTGGTGGACAAGATGCATTGTGTAAAATATTTTCAAATGAAATGCAAACTGAATTTGAAATGAGTATGTTTGGTGAGATCAAATTCTTTGTTGGTTTACAAGTATATCAGAGGAAGAATGGAATTTTCATTACATAGTCTAAGTATGTTAATGAAATACTGAAAACTTTTGGGATGGAAGATGCTAAACCAATGGGAACTCCTATGGTTACTGGACAAAAGTTATCTAAGAATGATGATGTTGCAGAAGTGAATCAGACTTTGTACAAATCCATGATTGGAAAATTATAGTATGATGTACATAGTAGACCGGATATTGCACTAGTTGTTGGGATTGTGGCAAGATTCTCTGGCAATCCTAAGGAAACACACATGATGGCTGTAAAAAGAATTATGAGATACTTGAAAGGAACTGCTGACTATGGTCTATATTATAAGAAGGATGACAAATTTGAACTCGGAGTTTATATAGATGTTGATTGGGCAGGAAATGTAGATTACAAAAAGAGTACTAGTGGTGGAGCTTTCTTTCTTGGATAGAGATTAGTCTCTTGGACAAGCAAGAAACAAAATTGCAATTGCCAATCTACTGTCGAGGCTGAGTATGTTGTTGTTGTAGTAAACTATTCAAATTTGGTATGGATAAAACAATTGTTGGTAGGCATGAAAGAAGAAATCACTGAACCTATTGTTATTTTTTGTGACAACACAAGTGCTATCAATATTTCTAAGAATCCAGTGATGCACACTAAGACCAAGCACATTGCAATCAAGTATCACTAATTGAGAGAATTAGTACAAGATAAAGAAGTTTGAATGGAATATGTAAATACAAAAGAAAAATTAGCAGACATATTCACTAAAGCTTTACCCAGAGAAGCTCATGAGTATTTGAAAAGTCAATTAGGGGTTCTTCCCCTAACTAAGGCTGCCTAGACAAGCTAGGAGCACTACATCAAAAGTGCTATAGTAGAATATTTGACAAATTGATGCAGAAAATTGTCACACTTTAGGGCTAGCCTTGAGTTGTGAAAAGGAGAAAAGTCAAGGAATCAGTCATAAGCAAGATGACAGAGGGAGAAACACTGAGTTGCACAGATATTATCTACATCTAATGGATGTATGTTTTAGTTGCTTCTTTGGCATTTTTTTCAAAGAGGGAGATGAACTGATATGATAACACATGAGACTAAAGCTAAGGATGATGAACTGAAATGAAGGATCAGGATAGAGGGAGATCTGAATATTTTTGATGGTCACAAAAGTGAGGCTTATAGGATTCCAAATTAGAATGAAGCTAAGGATATTATAAATAATTCTCTGATGAATAGATAAGTTTTTGGATTGGTTGGTAATCCATGTGTTATTCAGGTGATATCATATGGTGTTTCCATCAATGCCAAAGAGGGAGATTGTTGGAAACTAAAATTGAAACAATTGGTGTATTGTCATTGATGTCAAACCTTAACTGGTAAGACCGTTGCTACTTAGTAAAGTACTATATCTATTTGAGTGTTTCTAAGGGGATAGGCAAGGTTGGTAACAATAGCACCTAAGGAAAGGTTGAGTTATCTTGATACTACAAAGTGTACTTGACTATGTTGCACAATGATGAGACAATGTATTGTTTATACTAGTAAGACTGAAGACTAAACTGGTAGGCTTGACCAAGAAAAGAATAGAGAAATCATGTTTAAGCCGAGCAATGTTAGTGTCAACTGAGTCAATGTATGCTGAGAAAAATTATAGTTTTGACCAAACAACAGTTAATTGTCGAGAAAGACAATGTAAGCCGAGGAAATATTTTTAGTAATGACCAAGCTTTCTACATGAAAACCGAGTAGTTGATCACAGTATTGACTGAGCATCAGCAATTTTATATTTGAAGAGAATTTAGTTTTGGAGCCAACATTGTTGAATTCTTGGATTATGTAAAACATGTTGACTTTATTTATTGATTGTTTGAAAGCATTAAATGCACTGTAAAACATTTTATTGTAAATCTTTAAGAGATTTGAGATGATTCTAGAAAAGGAGCCAAAGAACATGAAGAGGGTAGATTCAATGAATCTGACCTAACCCTAAGATCTACAAATGAAATTGAGCGGTATAAGATGAGTTAACCTAATTGAGGAAAGTATAAAGGGAACCTGAGCATTTGGATATGCAAGTGCATGGGTGAACAGAGAATGTTGGAAGATCAGAAAAGTTTTACTGATTGTTTAAGCAGGAAAGGCTGAAGGAGAATTATGGTGGTTTCTTGAAGAAAAGTTCTGAGCAGATCAGAGGTGGAGATGGCAAAGTTTCAAAGTCGGTAAACTAGCATTAGTGTATGGAATCAGATCTGATATTTGCAAAGTGAGTTGTATATTTTTTAGATAAATATTGCTGCTACTTTCTAACCATTGTAACAGTCCAAATCCTTTTAACAGAGGTTGACCTAACAGTCATATGTTAAATCCTTTGAACAAGGTTGCATCCTAATGGAGTGTATGTAAGTCCTATGACAAGGCTCACTTTTAACAGGGTGATTGAAATCCTTTAACCAAGTCACACCTGACAGTGTGTATTGTAACCTTTGATAGGGTTGGCTTTTTACTGAGCTCACTTTAGAAGAGTGAAAATAATAGTAGCATGTTACAAAGTGGTTTTTCCCAAATTGGGTTTCCACTATAAATCTTGGTGTTAATACTTGTGTGAATTTTTTGGTTTGAACATTTCTATGTTTTACAAGTTAAGTTACAGTTGGGTAGTGGATTGCATTGTTATATGTTTCTATTATTGAATCAGTGATGACCGAGTTTGTTTTTCTTATTAGATCTGATTTAAGGAAAAGTTTTTAAGTTTGTTTTATACATTAGGACCTGAGAACAACTGATTCACCCCCCCTCTCTATTGTTCTAAATCATATTAACAACTACTACATTTTAGGGTTTAGATCTTGACCTTATATAATCACCAAAAACATTTTACTTATTCAAGATCTACGGCTTAGATTAATTCCTTTTGCCACTTAAGTCTTACTAATTCCCAATTGGCTCTACGTATTGCATAGGGATCAATGATTACTAAGTAGATGGGTAATTACCTCTGTAATTATCTCAATAGACAAAATACAAAACATGGATGTTGGCCAAAACTGTTTACCTCGATCACTATGCCAAAACAAACTCTTATGTCATTCTCTGGCTAACTTGGCAAATGCAGTTTCTGATACTCGGCATTCACTATACTCGGCATATGTTGATAACTCTGGCACTCGGTAATCATTGCATATAAGACTCGGTAGAACTAGACTGAGTATACTACTACAATATATAGTGACCATAAGTTTACTTGGCAGTACTACTGCTCGGTAAGTAAACATTACATAGCTCGGCCTTTACATAATGACTCAGTCGTAGTGATGACCGACCATCATTGCCTAGATATATGACTAAGTGTGAGTCACTAATAGTCAACAAAACTATAGAGATCTACAATCTCCCCCTTTGACATTAGTGGCAAAAACACTTTGTCATGACATTACATCTCCCTTTACAAAAATATGTAGTATAAGCAAAAATACTCCCAAAATACTCCCCCTGAGATATATATACATGCAAAAATTTACAAAAAAAAATTGTTACCTCCCTCTTTGTCATGTCATGATTTTACTTCCCCCTTGATTTTGACATGATGAATGTCATCTGGAGTGGGGATCTCAAAATGTTTCTCCAGAAATGGTTTGTGGAGCATCATAACCATGTGTAGTGCAGTTTCCCATCTTCCAGCAGCAATAGTTAACACTTCAGACTGCACTTCTAGCTCGGCAGCTAGATTGATTAGACTCTCGGTAGTAGATAGATTTGGATCCCTCTGAGTTAATTCTTTATCCTTGACCAACTTTCTTTGTAATGCCTCCAGGTGAGTTGTTAAAATTGTTTGCATAGAAAGTAGGCGAGATCTAATCTTTCCATCATTAGCCATCAGCTTGGCTATCTTTCCTTGAGTATGCATTATCTTGACATAATGATTGGAACTATGGTCTGGATCAACACTTAAAGACTGACTTGTGGTTTTAAGTTCTTACTACAGTTGATCAATCAAACGTTGGTTTTCCTCAGTGAATTGTTCAATACTACACAATTTGGTGAGCAAAGAGTTTTCATTGATAATGACTTCTTCGGTCTCCGCTACCAAAGTAGAAAGTGTGACCTATTTAACTACAATCTTGGCAAATACTTTCTCCAACATTTTGGTCTCAAACTTTCTTTCCGACCACTCAAACAATTTATCACTAGTGCTACATGTGTCATTATTTGCCTTTTGAACAATATGTACAAGTTTTTCCAATATGGGAGCAGAACTATTTACATCTGATAACTCATAAACATCATTAAATATATCTTTGATTTCATACAGAACTTGTTTCTACTGATGTTCTCTTCTCAATTCTTCTTGTCTACTTTTCCTCGACAATAAATCTTTCAATATTTGTATTTTCTCATAGGATAAGTTATTAGTATCCCATTTAGGAATAGTAGTAACTTCATCAATGGTTACCTCAAGTGAGAAGACTTCCATTTTCTGCTTGTGTGCTCTCTTCAGTGTGCTCCCACTTGGCATCTGTACAAGAGCTTGTATTACTTCTTGTTCTGTAGGCTCTTGTACCTCATTAAATTTGTCTTTTCCTTGGTTTCCCTAAGTTCCCTTATTCTCCACATGAGAACTAGTAACTTTTTCTACTATCTTTTCATCTTTTCCCTGGTGAATCTCCTCAGTAGATGTTGGTTGAGTAACTAGTGCCAGCTTCTCTGGTTCC
Organism: Chamaecyparis obtusa; assembly: GCA_027943335.1. NCBI lineage: Eukaryota > Viridiplantae > Streptophyta > Pinopsida > Cupressales > Cupressaceae > Chamaecyparis > Chamaecyparis obtusa. The sequence continues at coordinate 593,209 of BSBK01001696.1, forward strand.
TCAGTAGTACTGGTACCAGCTAACAGATCAACTGTAACAACTTTAGATTTGGCGGGGGTAGTGTTACCATTTGGTGTCACATCAATTACTGAATAAGCTTTGACTTGCAAAAGTACTAGGTTACTACCTAGCAAAGATGTATCTTTAGCTATTTCGGCCTTTATGTCTTCCTTAGTTAATACTAGATTCTTAACTGGTGTATCCTCTGTGATATCTACAATGTGCACTTGAGGTTCCTTCTTAATTTCTTCTACCTTGGGAGCTTCTATCTCTGGAATGGATGATCCCATTATACTTTGTTCTCTTTCAGGCTCGGCATCCTTAGATGTACTAGCACCTTCATCTTTTTCAATCAACAATCCATATATTATCTTCCAAATTTTGATACTTTCTTGTACTACATCCTCAACCTTGTGTTGAAGGATTAGATAAGCTCTAAGCTTAGGATCAAATTTTTCTTGATATTTCTCCACGGTTGATGTTGGCAGGGGTGAGACTTGACTCCACTTGGGCTAAAGTGCTCTCCCTTATTTATTTTTCAATATTCAAGGCATATTCCCTTTTTTGTGCAACCCTGTTGCTCAGCTCCTTTGGGATTCAATTCTCCAACTAAATGGGTAACATCTTGAAAGTACAAAGCATTTCAAGAATAGCATCTTCAACTTTCTCTTTCTCTCCTATACTCAAACTTCCAAATTTTATCTCTTTCAAGTCATCCACTCCTGCAGAGTTTTTGATCTTGTGTCATATTTCATCCACGGTACATTTAACATCTTGTAGTGCAATCTTCTTCTTCACCTCTTCATCACTTTTAGTTTCCTCATCATCTTCTTGTACCAATACAAGTTTCCTTCTAGGTCTTTTGTTTACCTTACTCGGCACAGCCTTAGGTTGTGCAGGTTTTCACTTACTGGAAGCAGGGGATACCTTAGGAGTTTCAGTAGTTTTTCCCCTTGTTCTAGGCCTCAACACAGGTGTTAAAGACACTCTAGGTTTTAGTATTCTTTTCTTGGTTGGGGGCTTGGCAATTATTGGTTTCTTACCTTTCTTCTCTTCTACTTGAGTTTCTTCTTCTTCTTCTTCACTGTCACTAGATTCACTTGGTTTGTCTTCTCCCAAACCTTGGGTTAACTCTAGTGGAGCATCCTTGTTTGATTCTTTCACATACTTCTCTACATTCTTTACTATCTTCTTTCTCTTCCTCTCTAAGGTTGCAGCAATTAAACCTAAAGAGATTTTTTATTTGGCTTCCTCATATGTCCCAAAATAGGGTGCCTTGCTATCAATTTCTTTGGCTAAGAGGGTTGTGATGGTAGTAGTAGCTTCATCTATATTAATTTCATAGGGTAGTGGCATGAGCCATGAAACCCTAGGAAGGACTGCTTGTGCATATGTGAAATCTGTGTCAATTAGAAAACATATATCATTACTGTACTTCTCAACTAATGACACAGGGATTCTGCTCCTCTTCCTCATTTTCTTTTTAAACTCAACAAAATAAGTTTCCATTACTCCATTAAAGCTATCTCCTATCTAACCTATGGACTCACTAATTTTCACAGTAATGGGTTTCTTCTTATCCCATATCACACCTCCATGAGTAGGAAAACTCTTATTTACATAAAAGAATAGGTAGATTAGGAAAGATCCAAACTTACACATTGAGTTCTTTGCAATCCAGATTGAGTTGAGGTTCTCAGCAAGCTGAGTCAGCTGGAGCTCAAAAAGATCATACGTGTGCCCTTTCTTAATAATTTTCCATGCCTGGTCCACTACCATACAGGGGACACTATCCAACCGACTAGATTGGTAGAACTTGTGCAAGATAACCCTAATAGCAAAGTCAATCTTTGAATATGTAATGGTAGAGATCATCATACCTTGTTTGTTCCATATAGCTTGTGTGTTTTCCTGTATCTCCTCTTTGCTTGAACACTTCATTGTTCATTTTCCTTGAATTGAAGGGTAACTAGTGACTCATTGGATCATTTCCTTTGTTATCTTCACTGGTCCATCTTCCAGCCATAGTTGCATGTCGTGTACTCGACTCAACACAATTTTTATCCATTCAACCTTAAAATTCTGTGAGAAATCTAGGGCATGCACTAACCGTTGCTCGAAAATTGATTTATACTCTGGCTTCAACACTTCGTTGACACATAACTTGTCATATGCCTCCCTGATCTCATAATCTCTGATTTCCCCAATTTTACACATATAACATGACCTAATGTCATTCATCATCAACACATTTTCTAGAATTGAAGATAGGGCTCCGTTCAAATCTCCTTTAATCACAGATTTTGAAATTGTCTTAAATATTCATGGCTTGCAGACCTCATTCCTTACCAATTGCACTTTGAAAACCTCCATCCCTTGTTTCTTCATTGTAGCAGATGATGATGCCATTTCAAATTTTAAAATTTTGAAAAGAAATGTTTGCTCGGTATGTACCTTTTTCTCGTAAGTACCCTGTAAATGATTTTTGCCGATGGCACACTATAGAGATTCAGAATCGACTTGATAAACTGATTGTTTGTGCTTGCAATCGCTCAAAGAAATCTCAAATCACTAGGTGAAATGAAATGAACGGCAACTTTACACTTTATAGATTTTGAAAAGTGAATTTAGGGCCTCATAAATGCTCTACATAGAATTTTTAAGTGGAATATAGTTGTCTCGGCTAACTCATGCTAACCTTGATTATCATAAGCTCGGTCAAAATAACTGTTACGACATAGCTCGGTACTTATAGCATCTTGACCATAATAGGTGCTTGGCATATGCTAATATCTTGATCAGAATACTGTCACTCGGCATCAAAAGAAATTTTTTATTTTGCTCAGATGTGTCCTAATGCATCTTTAATTATGCAAATTGGACTTCTACTCATTCTTTATGTTAGGAACTGATGTAAAATAAAGCTTTGTAGTATTCAGCTCCAAACATACCTTTTAATGCTTAATTAGAAGAAGTATGATCACCTGATCCATCAGATTGGGTGACCTCGGATGTGCCAGTTTCACTAGTGCTTCCTTCTTTCTTCTTCCATGTCTTGTCCATCTGGTTTTTCAATTTTTCATGGATATCTTCATTCTGATTTTGATTATTTCTCGGCATAGGTGATCTACAGTCTTTCTTAAGATGACCTATCTTATTATATTTTTAACACACCATGCTTCCAATCATCCAGCTTTTGGATCTTCCTCTGAAATGAGTCTTCATGCAATTTTCTCTAATGTGTCCATATTTTCCACAATAATGACAAGTGTACCATGTGTTGTAATCCCAGTTGTATGAGTTATTCTTCATAGGTGACTTAGTCTATTCATTTGATGACCATCTTGGTTTAGACCTGCATTCAAATGCTCTATGGCCATACTTTTGATAGTTGAAACAATTGCCATGAAACTTAGGTGAACTAGGTGAGTAACTGACCTTAGACCTACATTCATGTGCTTGATGTCCATGTTTCTTACAGTTAAAGAAATGTCCATTGAACTTTGGTTTAGAGTCAAACTTACCATGTTTACTTCTACATATGTTGGTTGTATGTCATGGCTTTCCACAATGATGCCATGTGGGCTTGTTGTTCTTTGGTTTTGCATTCTTCTATTCTCCATTCTTTGATGATTCTCCTTCTTCAGTAGATGAAGCATGTTCATTTAGTCCAAGTCCAGATCTATCATCAGATCTTCTAGGTGACCTTAACATTTCTTCAAAGTATTTTGCAGTTTCATTAGGTTTGTTCATCCTTTCATTGATTTCCTTTTCAGTTCTAAGTTCATTCTTTAATTGATCATTCTCAGATCTTAGTTTGTTGATTTCCATATCTTTCCTGCCCAACTCTTGATTAACCAGCAGTAGTTGATTTACCATGTCCAGTTGATTATTGGTCAACCTTTGCATGTCACTTATCCTTTCATCCAGTCTCATTGCCATTTTTCTTTTGTCTTCTTCAACCATTATCTTGTCATGTTCAGCTTTCTTTTCCTGTTCAACAACTTCACAAAGTTTGATAGATTGAATCTCTTGTTCTCTCTTTATATTCTTGATGTCATCATTCAGTATGGTATTCTTCTCTAGTAGCTCTTTTATGGCTTTATCAGTTTCTGCAGTATTTCCATTGTCAAATAATCCAGTGGTATCTTCTTCTTGATATTGTGATTCATTTTGCTGAATAGCAATTTCTCTCCTTTTGCTCAAGGATTTCTTCAGTTCACCTCTGGCTGCTTCCAGTTGTTGTAATGCCAATTGTACATCAATTTTTTTATTCTATATGACATTTCCCAATTTATAGACTTCCATCTCAAGATCTTTTTCTTCAAGTGGTTAGACTTTCTATGAGAAACCTTGTAGCTCTGATACCAATTGTTGGAAATATAATTGGGAAATGTGATACTGAGAGGGGGGTGAATCAGAAATCACCTACTAAACCATTCACATATGAATAAAACTTTTGTATAGAATCACCAATTTTTGAACATAATCAAATGACTAACAAACTAAAACATTATCCATGAAAACATTCAAAACATAGAGATTTTGGTTACCCAGAAACCCTTGAAAGGTAAAACTGGAGTGGGGATGACACCCACAAATCTTCACTACCACAGTAATAAATTTTCCTTTTAGGGCTTACAAAATTTGATCAAAACTTGATCTACCCTGTGAGGGGTCTGCTCTATTAAAAGCTAAAAGACTTATACAGTCTACCTTGTAAAAGGATTTGAAACTTACAATAAAGTAAGCACTTGATTAAGAGATTACAAAAAGTCTGTTAGGACTACTCGGTTAAGAGATTTACCCTGATACTCTAGCTAGAATGTCTCAGTACCTAATCTTTTAGTTTGCACTGTATGCAGATAATAGATCTTCTCTTTACTATGTGATGTTGATCTCATTTATCAGATCTATCTCTTTTATGTGGTTTCACTTCTTAGCTCGGTCACTGAACTCTATCTCTAAATACTTCCCTTTTCTGAATCATACCTATCTGCTTATACCCTTCACATTCATTTTCCCTTGCTACTATATTTTAGTGTTTAGATCTTGACCTTATATAATCAACAAAAACATTTTACTTATTCAAGATCTACGGCTTAGATTAATTCCTTTTGTCACTTAAGTCTTACTAATTTTTGATTAGCTCTAGGTATTGCATAGGGATCAATGATTACTAAGTAGATGCGTAATTACCTCTGTAATTAGCTTAATAGACAAAATACAAAACATGGATGTCGGCCAAAACTATTTACCTCGATCACTATGCCAAAACAAACTCTTATGTCATTCTCTGGCTAACCTGGCTAATGTAGTTTTTGATACTTAGCATTCACTATACTCAACATATGTTGATAACTCTGGTGCTTGGTAATCATTTCATATAAGACTCGGTAGAACTAGACTCAGTATACTATTACAATACATAGTGACCATAAATTTACTCGGCAGTACTACTGCTCGGTAAGTAAACATTACATAGCTCGGCCTTTACATAATGACTCGATCACAGTGATGACCGACCATCATTGCCTAGATATATGACTAAGTGTGAGTCACTAATAGTCAAAAAAACTATAGAGATCTACATGTCAGCCTCTCTAGAAGTTTGTGCCCTAGACTAGTATAAAAGGAAGCCTTCCTCTCTCATTTTCACATACACAATCAAGCATCATTTTCCATCTATCATATCCATCTCAAGCAAGAAAAATAAAGAAATCAAGAAAGTAAGCAAGAAGGAGAAGGAAATAATTCAAGCATTCAAGCATTCAAGATCCAATTCATCAAGGAGATCCATTGGTAGCCATTGAAGGATTCAATCTCTATGGAGCCCTCTTGTTGAAAATTTATCCATCCATTTCCATTCAAGCTTCTTCCTATTCCAAGACCTATTCAAGATTGGTGTTGAAGATCTAATGCAATTGATTTGAGACATCCTACATACAATTATACATTCATTTGGAGCATCCATACTTGTGGATTCAAGGATTCGAATCCTCCATAAGGGTTTCAACATAAGCAAGGTGAATTGTTCCATTTACTTTGTTTATTTGCTGCAATTTCAATTACATTTCAAGGTTGATTCCAAACTAAGGTTTGACCAAGGCAAACCCCTCATACAAACAATAAAACCATTTTTCTTGCAGGTACAAGTGTGGCACAATGAATTGCAAATCAGATCTGAGTACCCTTTTCGGCAAACTTTCAGGATTCGCGAATAGAATTTCTGTCGGAACAGTGCAGGTCAAGGTCAAATTTTAGGGGTAAGATTGTGCCCCGGGGTAAGATCTTACCCCTATTTTGGGTCAAGGTCAACCTTTCTTAGAAAGACAAAAGGTTTCCAAGTTTTCTATGTTTTTGTGTTTCCAGGCTAGATCCAGTTGCAGAATTTCCCGAAACTAAGTACAAACACCAGAAAATAGTATTTTCTAGATTTGTCATATTTTGAGGTTGGTACTTATCTTCAATTTAATTAAGATTTCTATATTTCCTTTCTATAACTGAATATAGGTTTTTATCCTTTCTTCATATTCTTCATTGATTGATTCATTTGTGCATTAACCATTTTCTTTTGGTTGATCAATTTAGGTCTTTCCTTTGGGAATTTGGGGTTAAGAAGATCTTACTTTTCCCACACACCTACGCACACACACCATCTCACATCTATTTTCTTATCTTACATTTTGGCACACACCCCTCCCCCTTTATCCACAAACACAGATATAAAAATATATCTTAGATATATATTTATATCTTACAAATATGAAAAGAGGGATGCAAGAGGTAAAGGAGTTAGAAAAACCCAAAGGAAATATAAAAAATGGAAAGCTTCCTTCATGATCAGTCCATGTTGCTTCACAAAGTTGGAAATCTAAACCACCATAAAAAAGATATGATTCCTCATCTATGGCAATTATGAAGGATAAAGTTACTGATGGAATGTGGTATTATTGTGAAATTCATGGCTCGATCGCCAAATGGGAGGCACTAGGGGTTCCTATGAAGAGAATTACACAATAGTTGGAGGAAACCTACAAAGGCTAGGTGATTATTTCTATCCTTCTAGAAGATTATTTGTATATTGATTGCAAAGAATCATAATTCAAATTTTAAATTTTAAATGATAAGAAAATTTATTTTCAAGGATATCATTTTAGGGTTTTTTATTAGCAGCCTAATTTTGATCCAAGAAATCTTCCACCTATGAAAGTAGCTAAATGGGTTTTGATCCTGAACCTCCCATTTGAATAGGAGAATTTTAATGCAAATAGAAGATGTGATAGGAGGATATGAAAATTTAGATAATAATTATGTAGATTCCTCTAATGTCAAAATTAGAATAAAGATGGATAACAATACAAGATTTATTGAACCAATCACTATAATTACCAAACAAGCATCATATCTTATAAGCTAGTAATTTATCAGAACAATATGAATACCAGGGTTGGCTTGGGCCAAGAACTCATCCCCAACAATAAAAACAAGGACTTTGTAATATTGTGTCATAAGATTAAAATACTAGAAGTAAAGGTTATATTCCTAGAGGACAAGGGAGAATTTACCATAGATGGTCTCCCATCTACCGACATGAATCAAGAAAGTATTAAGGAAAATGAGAAACAAAATAAACCTCCAAGTAGATCCCCAAACTTGAGTAAGGGGGCTTGGGAAGAGAATTCGACCATCCTTTCCAAGGATATTTGTTTAGCTAAGATCAAGGATAAATCTACCCAAGAGATATTGGAGAAGAAATTGGCTCAAGTAGACAAAGTTTATGAGACTAAGGTTGATCCTAGGAAAATATCTACAAATGAAGAATAAGGAGAATTTGAGGAAGGAGAGATATCAATTAGTGAGATCCATAATTTAAACCGCTTGGGAGTTTTGGAAGGAGTGGAGCAGGAGAGAGTGGAGGAAGAGGAGAGGGTTCTAGAAGAACCAATAATAGAGTTGAATATGATAGAGGAGAGGCAATAAAGATCAATTACAACTAAAGAAGGTGAATTGAATGAGAACAATAAGAATGAAAAATTATTCAAGCATGTAATGGAGTCATAAATGATCTCATGGAGAGGTTTGTAGAGGAAGTTGTTAATAAAGATGAACTAGTTCTTCAAAAGCAATTATTAGTTGCAAAAATAATGAACTTGAGGAATGAGGAAATAGAGAAGGAGGAAGAAGATGAAATGATGATAGAACTAGAAAATAAGTAGTATTTAGAGAGAGGAGAATTCTTGTGCATATAAAAAACTAATATACGTAAGGAGGGTCCATATTGTGCCAGATAGAACAATAAAAGAGGAAGAAAATCCATGTCATAACTTAGATATAAAGATGGATAAGCAGAAGGTAAAACTAATATGACATCTATTTTTTATGTAGGGAAGGGGAATTTAATTCCCAAGGATTCATGAAAATCATCACATGGAATGTTAGGGGCATGAATGCCTTTGAAAAGAAGCAGATCATAAAATGTTGAATCACTACAACTAACTCAAAAATAATAATGATACAAGAAATCAAACTTAATACAAAAGAATTGGAAAGCTTCAAAATAGGATAAGAATCAAAGAGATGATAGGACACCCAAAAAATGGAGCCTCGGGAGGGTTGGAAGTAATCTGGGACTCGAGACTTATATCTTTTAAATTGGAAAAAAAGTCAAGCAAACTAGATTATTGGGTGGTTCAAGAGCATCATAAATAATTTGTAGTTCCTCCAAATTAATGTATATGGACCAACACAAAATAGGGACAAAAGAAGGATTTGGAAGGAAATAGAACAATGCATGCAAGAAAGACCCAATCAAATATGCATTATAGGAGGAGACATCAATTCCATTCTAAACCACAATGAGAAGTGGGGAGAAAATAGAACAAATACATAATCTGGGAAATATTTTAAGGAAAAAGTTCATAAAAATAACCTAATGGAAATTAGAATTGCAAATGACTCTTTCACATAAAATAATAGAAGAAAGGGATTGAGCAACATAGCATAGAAGGTAGATAGGTTTTTTCTTAGAGGAAGTTTGATTGACCTTCCTAGCATTTTGATGGCAAAAATCCTTCCTATATTTTGATCTGATCATTATCTAGTATAGCTAGCCATTACTGAAGATACTTGCACTAGAAGGTGTCCTTTTAAGTTTGATCAGATGTGGCTTAAAGATGAAAAAGTAATAGGGTTGATAAAATAGTGGTGGAAAGAAACATAAATCAAAGGATCCAAGTTATTTAGAGTAGTTATTAAATTTAAAGTAATAAAGAATAATCTACCAAAATGGAATAAAAGTCACTTTGGTAACATCTTTGAGGCTAAGGTGAAACTAGAAGTGAAACTGGAAGAGGTCAATAGGGAGGTGATGGAAAAAGGGATGGAGGAATCTCTATACCTAGAGGAGAAATAACTATTAGCTAAATATGAGGATATCCTAGCTAAGGAAGAAATTTTGTAGAGACAGAAGTCGAGAGGGACATGGTTAAATGAAGGAGACAAGAACATGAAATTCTTTCGAAATAGCACTAAACAAAAGAGAAATATAAATAGAATTACTAAGATCAAGATCAGAGAGGATACATATACTAAAAACCCCAATCAAATACTAGAAGAGGTGGTTAGATACTATGATAAAATTCTTAACAATTGAGAAGGATCCAACTTGGGCACTCGGAATGACATCCTAGTAAACATCCCAAAAACCATCTCTGAGGAACAAAATAAGAGTTTAGGAGCTAAATTTTCTAAATCCAAAATAGAGATAGCTCTTATGAAAATGAATCTAGACAAGGGTCTGGGACCTAATGGATTCTTAGTTTCCTTTTGATGAAGGGTGCTCCCCTTAATACCACAAACACATAACAGAAATAGAGAAATAAGAACAATATGCAAGAAAAGAAAATTGGCTTCTTATTATCTCCACAAATGTGGAATTACAAACTTTCAGAATTACAATATGCAAAGCCACATGGGCATTCCCTTCAATATTATGTAGGACAAAGCCTCGAATCAATACCCAAAATTGCCCTAGACAACACTATGGGCCTTCTTTATATAGGCATTTTCCACCGCCTGAGAAGGTTCCAGAAATTTAGCCCTTAGGGCCGACCAAACTTAAAATTATTTTATTTTTCAATTTATTACATCAGAGTCCGCTCAAAATAAATTTTGAAACCTGAACAAAAATTTTGAAGGAAAATTATTTTCTGCCATTTTAGGTGACCCGACTTCCGGAGACCATAAGTCATCACCAGTTGACCTGATTGACTATTATAACCCCATTTCAGAAAGGCCACGAAGTGCTGTACAAGCTTGACTTGCACAATTGCTTGTCACCCAAATTTTTGACCTCATTCAGAGCCTCTAAAGCCTTCAAAACTGAGTTCAAAGTTAAAGTACCATGCTGCCAATACCAAAAATCTTCAATATCTTCAAAACTAGACCTGATCTAGCCATGAAACTTTACTGGCAGGCTGATATGACTGAGATGAACCTCCACATGTAAAATCAGAACATTCTGAGATTTATGACCAACTTACTAAAAATAACAAGTTTCCATAAATAGCAGCTCTGCACAAGATAACCCTTATTGAATATAAAAACATAAATATTTTTGGGTGATGCAAGATTGCTCTTACACCCAGGATGCTCCTACATCAGACACCCAGGGTAATTTGAGAAGTGACCCCATCACATCTTAGGTGTGTAGAGGAAAACCAAGATGGTTAACCTCCTCCTTTGTTAGTCATGATGAATCTTCAATAGGTCATCCTTTCCACTTGACCAGATATTCTTCATATGTCATGTTCCTTGTGCTTCTACCAACATGACTGTCCAGTATGTCTTCAATCTCCTTGGTATCTGAACTGGTTGCTGGAATACTCCACTGTGCCACTATAACCTCATCTTCAACACCTCCTTCATGATACTCTGTCAGATCTGAAATGTTAAACACTAGTGAAATATTCAGCTCAGTAGGCAATTCTACCTCATATGCATTTTTTGAATCATGCTTCTTCAGTATCCTGCATGGCCCAAACTTCTTCATTTTCAACTTGTTATATGTACCAACTAGAAATCTTTCCTTCCACAAATGAACCATGACTTCATCTCCAACTTGAAATTCCTTATGCCTCATTTTCTCATCTACCTTAGCCTTATACTGTGCATTCATCTTGGTAATGTGCTTCCTCACCTCCTCATGGATGTTCTTCAAATGTTCTACAAAATCCTTAGCTTCAGCACTACTTATTTCTCCTTTATCTATCTTTCTCAATTCAAATGCATTTTTGGGACTACTTCCATATACAATCTGGAATGTCGATTTACCAGTGCTCCTATTGACAGAATTATTGTATGCAAATTCTGCTTGTGGTAAAATAAAATCCCATCCTGTTGGCTTATCCCCAACCAAACATCTCAGCAAATTTCCCAAACTCCTATTCATCACCTCTATCTGTCCATCAGTCTGTGGATGATGTGATGAATTGAACTTCAAATCTATCTTCAACTTCTTCCACAATGTACGCCAGAAATATCCAATGAACTTAGTGTCCCTATCTGAAACTATACTCTTTGGCAAACCATGTAGTCTCACCACTTCTCTGAAAAATAATTCTGCTACATGAACAGCATCATTAGTCTTCTTGCAGGGAACAAAATGTGTCATCTTTGAAAATCTGTCAACTACTACAAAAATTGAATCATGTCCCCATTGTGTCCTTGGTAAACCAAGAACAAAGTCCATACTAATATCCTCCCAAGGCTTCTTTGGTATAGGTAACGGCTGATACAACCCTATATTTTGCTTCACTCTTTTTGCCATCTAACATACTATGCAACTCTGTACAAACTTCTTAACATCTTGTTGCAACTATGGCCAATAATAATTCTCACTAACCAAAGCAAGGGTTTTATCTCAACCAAAATGTCCAACCAATCCTCTACTATGCTTCTCCTTGATGAGATTATCCCTCATATAACTTCTTGGAATGCACAACTAACTCCCTCTGAATAGCATATCATCCTAAATGATAAAATCTAGCCACTTCATTCTGTCTAGAGTAATAGGTTCTTTACAAGCTTTTCAAGCTTCACCAAAATCAGGATCCTCTGGATACAAATTCTTGAGTTCCCTGAACCCAACCACCTCAATCTGCATCTTTGTCAGCAATAGTTGCCTTCTGCTAAGCACATCTGTAACCCTATTAGACTTTCCACTTCTGTGTTTCAAAATAAATGTATAACTCTGCAAAAACTCAACCCATTTCAAATGTCTTTGATTCAACTTTCCTTAACTATTCAAATATTGCAAAGCTTGATGATCAGTATACAAACCAAAATCCTTAGGAAGCAGATAGTGTCTCCACTTCTTCAATGCTTGAACTATAGCATAAAATTTCTGATCATAAACAGAATATTTCCTCTTGGCATCATTTAACTTCTCACTGAAATAAGCAATAGGTTTACCTTCTTAGCTCATAATAGCTCCTATTGCAGTACCAATAGCATCACAGTCTACTTGAAACACCTTATTAAAATTTGGAAGTGCTAAAATAGGTTGTTCTGTAACTTTCTGTTTCAACAGTTTAAAACTCTTATCTACCCAATTAGTCCACTTGAACTCTTTTCTATCCCCTCTCATTGTTTTAGTCAAAGGTCCACAAATACTGCTAAAATTTTTGATAAAATTTTTGTAAAAGCTAGCCAAACCATGAAAAGATCTTACTTCAGTAGCACTCCTTGGAGTAGGCTATTCAAGGATAGCATGTACTTTCTCTGGGTCCATTTTTAGACCTTCTGTTGAAACTACAAATCTCAAATACACTAATTTTTTCTTCACAAAATTGCACTTCTTCAAATTAATCAACAATTTCTTATCTCTTAGCTTCTCAAACACCATATGAATATGCATCATATGTTCCTCCAATGTCTTGCTAAAGATCAAAATATCATTTAGGTAAACAATGACAAACTTACCCAGAAACTCTTTCAGAACCTCGTTCATGAGCCGCATGAAAGTGCTCGGTGCATTGGTTAGCCCAAAAGGCATGACTAACCACTCATACAGTCCTTCCTTTGTCTTGAAGGCAGTCTTCCATTCATCTCCTTCTCTTATCTAAATTTGGTGATATCCACTCTTCAGATCTATCTTTGAGAAATACACAGCTCCACTCAAACAATCCATAATATCATCCATTCGTGGCAATGGAAACCTATACTTGATTGTGATCTTATTTATTGCTCTGGAATCTATACACATCCTCCATTATCCATTCTTCTTTGGTGCTAATACTGCTGGTACAGCACAGGGACTCAAACTCTCTCGAATCAACCTCTTCTACAATAACTCATATACTTGTTTGTTCAACTCTTCACTTTTTGATGGTGTCATTCTGTGTGCTACCTTGCTTGGAAAACTGGCTCCTGGAATCAAATCTATCTGATGACTGATCTTCCTTACCATTGGTAATCCATCAAGTACATTATCAGATACAATATCCTGAAACTCATTCAACAAATATGCAACCTCTACAGGTACATCCTCTACTTCTTCACCAGCTTTTAGAATTAAAGAAAAACACACATGATCATGTCTCATACCATCTAGGAATTTTCTTCCATCAACAAATGTTATTCTTGCATTACCACATACTTTTTTTTTATCTCCTTCAATGGCTTTAGCTTATGTCGCACTCCATCCTTTCTCAGGGAAAAGGTATTTGCATGACCATCATGTACAACACATTTGTCAAACTATCACGGTTTACCCAACAACATATGACATGCATCCATAGATATGATATCACATAGTACCTCATCTTGGTACTTGTAATACCCCAAAAATGGGCTATAAGTTCATTAACCTCCTATATCGACTCATCGAACAAAATCGACATCAAAGTCCTAACCTAAGGCACATCTAAACATCATCGAATCTTAATTGATTATCTTAAATTCTGCATCAGGGAATATTCCTAGTAATATTCCTAATTATCATAACTATCTTTAATTTAATGATTATTTGGTGATAAATCTAATTTATCATAAAGTTTGATTAATTAAATATTCTAAATATTTAATTAATTAGATTTAATTCTGCCACTTAATTATTTAATTGAATTTAATTATATTTATTCCTAATTATTATTATTTAAATTTGACAATAAATCAAAATTCTTATTATTAATTAATTAAATTAATAAAAGTAAGTTGTCATATTTAATGATATTATTTTTGAATAAAAATTTGATTAAATGATTGATTAACCCATAAATCAATTAAGTTGAGCATAAATCACTTTATTTATTTAATTAATTCATAATTATTATGCACATTCAAAAGAAACAATTAAACTCCAAATTAGAAAATCAATGCAAAGTGTTGACTTTTTAGAACTCAACATCTTTTTGGAGTTCAAAAAGATGATCTAAACTCTAATTTGAGTTAAAAAGCTATTTTTGCATGATTTGCATATTTTTGTGAATTAAATTATCTTTATTATCAGATAACTCAAAAATCAAGCTGAGTTAATCTGAGTGATTTATGGCTTTTTTTCATGCACCCCCAAAGCCCTGAATTTCTATAAATTAAGGTTTCAACTCATCTCAAATCATCTCATGATTTTGCAAGCTTACTTTGTCAAAGTCGTCTACGAATTGCACAACTATTTTGGAGAATCAAAGCTTATTGCGAATCAAGGCTATTGTGAGATCAATTTGTTTTTTTTACATTCATTTAGATTTTTTTCATATCATTGTTAGATCATTTAGCATATCAGAGCATATCAGTTTTTACATATCATAGATTTCATATCATTTTTCATCTTATTGCATAGAAAATATCCAAAAAAATATATAGATTACTTTGCATTCATATTTCATATCATTTTTGCATTCAAATCTTTCATTTAGGTGTCGTCTAGGTCATTGATCTCGATAGCAATCTGAAAACATCAATCTCGCACCTATTAGAAGGCAGTAGATCGCTTGGTTAGATTAGATTTTAATTTTGCATGATTTTGATTTTTGCTAACCTCTAATATTTTACTGAAGTGTTGTGTCTACAGAATAGGTACAATTTTCACACACATTTCTGGTGCCCACCGTGGGGCAACCCACCTTTACATGCTAGTTTTGATTTTTTTGGGGAGCTAAAATCTTAAAGTTTCAAAGATTTAATTTTATCTCTCAAACGGCTTGGATTTTTCTCTAACATTATTTTTTCAAGTTGAACACATATCAAAGAAGCTACAGTAAAAAATTTAGAATTTTTTGAGATGTTTTGAATTTTTAATAAATTTTTCTTGAAATTTTAGAAAAAATTATTATCTGACGTAAATCAGCATATTTTTTAGAAATTTTTATATTTTCAAAAAGTTCTTTAAATTCTACAGTGGGTCCATTCTTTGTATTTTAAATTTGGACGCAATATAATAGCTCAAATAGTCAATTTACAAAAACTGATTTATTTTGATAAAACGGGTCTCTAGAGCACAAATGAAGAGATTTTTTTAAAAATTTTACATTTTTAGAAAACTTTCTATTTTTTAGCAGGGGTCTCTATTTTAAATTTTTATTTTTGTGGCCAAAATCATAAAAAAATAAATTAGATATTGTTGACTAGGTCAAATGCAGCAAAAAAAAATAAAGTTTTGTGATGAGTATGCACTTATTTTTTTTACATGGTTCAATGAATGGTATGAGTTGTCATTTGAGTTAATTGCTAGTTATTATTGCTGATAATAATTAATTTTTAGAGCTAACCCTATGGTCTTCATAAGTTGAATATATGTTGCATATCTTGTTTGCTTGTTTGCTTGTTGGAGAGTTCGTCACTTGCTTGCATGGAAAAGCTCAACAAGAATTGCTAAAAATAGGTAAAATCTACTAAGCACGTTGTGAGGATCCCATGTATTCTCCTTCATCTAATAACATTTCAATTTGGACTTAAAATAAATCTCTTATGTGTCTGGCTTGTGTGCATCTTTTTATATTTTTGTCTATTTCTACACACTTGCATAATTGATACTAGGTTGTGACTCTTTAAAGATTCATTAAGTAGTCTTAGATACTTGTGATTGATCTTGATTGTTATCTTGAGTTATTGGACTCGCTAATCCACTGACTCCTCATTCCACCCCGTTGTTGCAATATCAGCGCCACATTAAAGGGGAGGGGTCTACAAGAAAGAAGCGTTAATTGTTCCACCAAGCAACCCTTTTGTGCTTTTTGGAACTCACTTGTTTTCTAAGTTGTGGACTCATTTTTAGCTTGTGTGAGGGGTTAATTGTTCCACCTTGTGGACTCACCTCATATTCTCTTTAAGCATTAAGTGTTCTTCTTTCTACTTTTGAGTAATTTCGGTAGATTTGCTTTCGAAAATATATCTGTGAAAACATAGTAATTAGGCCCTATGAACACTATTTGTGGTTCTTGAGAGATTGGATTCCCAGTGAAATCCTTCTTGACGACGGAATCCTTATAGGTAGGGAGGATACTTAGTGCATCTCACATTCTACTTGGTCTGTGTGTCTTCCCTTATTGATCGATACATTCTCTCTCCGAAGAGGTTGATAGATCACGTGGGGTTGATATCATAGACCTTGGTGAGATAATCTTCATCTTAGCGTGTCAAATTTATCTGCCTACTTTGTTTGGGTTAAAAGTGAAAAGGTGTCAAACCCTTAGATCTGGAGCCAAGTCCCCTTGTGGTATACTATTGTGAGTCACCTTTAGAGAGGGTTAATCGTAGCGGACAATCCCTTCATAAGGAAAACTGCGTTGATGGAACCTCAAGCGGTAATAGTCATTTTCACCATGGTAGTGATAGTCACTATATAAATATCTTTGTGAAAAAAATCTCCACAGGTATGGTTCATTGTTGGGTTGTCAAATCTCCCTAGCAGCTCTTGAAGATTAAGTTCTCAGATTGTGTCAAAACCCTGGTGCGCCGAGATTGGAGTTCACCCCTTTGGATAATAAAAGTTGCAGAGTCAAACCATTACTAAAAACCCTAGTGAGGCCAAATTTTTATTTTCTAGGGTATATGTGCATTATTGCAAAACATTTTTAGAACATACACAATTAGCGCTTCTGAGGATTAGAATGAATAATTCACTTGATTGTTCATGCACAAGGTTGCTTTTGCCCTTGTTCATTATTTTCAGACATACTTGAAATCACTTACTTGCTATTTTGCGTGCTTGTTTATCTATCTGATTACTGAAAATGAACAAATTTGTTACAATCCTCAAATTTGGACATTGAAATTTGCAAACAATTCAAATCTGAAAATTCAAAATTTGCAAAATCTGAAGTAAAATCCTTTTCTAGAGTCAAAAGTCATCTCAGGAGGTCATAAAATCATACAAGTTTTCTCAAAGTGTCATTTCATTACAACCCATCTGTCGTATGATTGATTACCCAGTGTCGTACGAGTTTTCATGCCAGTAAATTCTCAAAGTCAAAATCTTGCAATTGTCGTATGATTAGCTACCAACTGTCGTGCAAGTTTTTCAACTGTCATTTCATAGTATACCCACTGTCGTATGAGTTTGCAGAGTGTCGTTTGGAAAATTTTTGAAAGTTGTCAGAAAATTATCAAAATTGCCAAATATTTAGCTTTTTTAGCCTATTTCCAGAATCTGTCAAACAAATCACTATGTCAGGAACAGAGCAGTAGCTATTGAGAATCAGTACACATGTCTCAAAGAATTAGTACACATGAGGAAGAAATTCTAATCTCAACTATGACGAAATAGATTCACGCTATGCAAGTCAAACTTAACAAACTTGAGAAAGAAAAAGAACCTAAAGAGTTCTCCATGGAAGCTCTGTGCCTTTTTCCATTTGATAAAGACTTGTACATGTCACCATGCCCCCAGACAAAATATGAGCAACGTGACAATCCTTATGATACCTCTTCCATGAAGAGTGACACATCCATCTTTGGAGACTATGATGACTATGATGATGGACAATATAATGATACCTATGACACCTATGTTCCTAAGAGTCCTCCTCATCGTGTGTTTCTACTTACAACAAATGGGCCATCACATTGGATAGATCGTGATGGTGATCCATATGATTCTAATTTTGAAAGAGACTTTGATGGCTTTTGTGGATAATACCTAGATGATACATCTACTTCTGTTGAGGAATATAAAATGTACAGTGCTGATTTGAAATGTGCATACTATAAGGATCCTTCCTTTAAGAACTCTCATGCTGAAAATAAAGATTACACTCTCAAGCAAGATCATGTTAATGTTGGACCTTTGTCTTGTGATGGTTCCCTTCCATCCCCTACTTCCTCCAATACCCGTACATTTTTTAAAGTTTTTGAGTCTTTCAAATCTTTCACAGAACCTTCATCCGACACAAACCCTGATACTTTTCATACGATTCCCTATAGTTATCCTCTAGAGCTACTCGTTGAAGAAACTCAAACTAACCTTCACTTGGCTACCAATACTTTCAATAATGCTAAACCTAAAGAGCCTAAGCCTTCATACGCTACAATGCCTACTTCAACTGGTCCTTCACCATCTCTGCAATAGTCTTCCATACAATCCCAACATGCTTTCGTATTCTTAGAAGTGGCTCCATGTCAAGAGGACTCTAAAAATGATGAAGAAAAAAATATAAAGAAAGATCAAGATCAAGAACCCTCCATGTTATCCAATCCTTTTCATGATGTCTCTTATCCGCTTCAGGGTTCCTTTGATCCTGCACATCTTTTTTCATGCATTCCACCATGTCTTAAGTCTTCTCCTAAACAAGATCAAGCTACTACTTCCAATGTTAAGCCTATTGAAAATCAAGAGAAAAATTATGCGCTTATGCTATCCAAAGATCCTTGTCAAGATCAAAGTCTTCCATCTTCTTATTCTACCACTCCATGTTCGCTTCTACTTTCTACTCTTCCTAAGTCTTTGTAAGCTTTGAACAATCCTATCAAAGAAGGTGCTCATATTCGTGATGTACTTGATTCTATTGAAAATTCTAATGCTCACTCTAAAGATGTTGATATCCTTGGTTGTCATATAGATGCTGATGAACTTATTGATTATCCTTTTGCGTCTTCCACATCCATCCTTGGACCTCTTCCACCACTACTAAAGGCTTCACATCTACCTTCCATCTTGGGTCCTTATGTCCCTTCACTTTCCCCTCCTAACTTTCCTAATTCGCCATCCATCTTGGGTCCTTACATCCCTCCATCTCCTATCTTTCCTCAAGATCAACATAGATGCATACCCTTGAATCCTTTTCATCCACCCACCCATTTAAACCAGTCATATCCTCCTTCTTCTTCCACAAGTCCCAAGTTTTTTGGAAGTAACTTGAATGTTCAATACAAGAAAAAGAAGTAATACAAAAATCCATCAAAAAAAGAAGATCACCATGTCTCCTCTAATCGACATGGAGGCATAAAGTCAAAAGAGATATTTAAGAAAAAAACTACAAGACAAGTATGGGTTCCAAAATCCATCATTGAAGATATTCTCTCTAGATCATCAAAAGGAAATAAAAAGCCTACGGCTATATGGATTCCAAAGTCTCTCTTGAAAGAGTCTATTTTTGAGCAAAAAGTAAAGTTGACATTCAAGCTTCCAAAGGCTTCCACTTCATTTCCCTCCAAAAATATTCTTCCATTTCATGCACCTAAACCACAACCTCTACTATCCATTCACCATATTCTTTCATGTATTCTTTCATTCACATTTCCTCCATCCTCACGCCACCCTTCAAGGTGTGTGTTGATGTTGATCTTGCCTTCCTTTCCATCTACCCTTTCATAGTCCTTCCATTCATTATCCTTCTACCTCCTATCTTTTTTCCTCACTTGCCTATTCCTCCTATCTTCCAACCTCACTCACTTTACATAAAACCTTATCCTCCATTTTCTTCTTCCATCTTCTTTTTCCTATCAGTATCTTTAAGCATATCATTTTGAATCCTTGGCATATCATGGTTTATCCTTTCAAAGAGCATTATCTAAAAAGCTTGCCTTCTTCTAAAAAATTAAAAAAAATAAAAAATAAAAAAAATTGAAAATGTGCCTTGGTTAAAACCTGGAAACAGGTGCCATGGTAGCAAAAGTAAAGAGAAATAAATTCATCCTATGGTGAAAACCACTCTCTTGTGGCACCTTGGATAGGTACCATGATGAAAACCTGGCAATCAGGCATCATGCGTAGTTCTACATATTTCATCCATTCCATCTTCTCTCTTTGATTTTGACAATGTTGATCTATACACGGACATTTGGCTATTTTGTGAGCTATCTTATGATGATCTTGCTTTTATTCCCTTCCTGCTTATCCTTCTTGTCTATTTTCCTCCATTCATTTTTGTCTATCACTATCATTTTCCCCTTTGGTCTTGATCTAATTAAAAAAAAAAAAAAGAGTAAAATACAGTGCTATGAAGCCTCTTAACATGTCTACTCCTTTGGACTACATCCTATCCTTCTTTGGCATTACACTTTTGTGACTTATCCTATGTTGGCCTTTCATTGCTTGTCCAAATGCGCTTTACATGAAAATTTTTCCCTAGCTTGAGTATTTTTGAGGATTTTTCCGTTGAGAATTTCTTCCCTTCATTCTCCTTCATTTTCTTGTCTTCCATCTCTTCCACCAGCTTGTCAATCCCTCTTGTTCTCCACCTTGCTAGACATTGGGACTGCATGATATGATCTTGCTTGGGAGTTTTTAATGGAAAAAGATGCTATTAGGTATACCAAGTATCAAAACCAGTATTGGAACTAGTATTAGAACCAGTATCAGAATAAGTATCAAAACTAGTATCAGAACAAATATCAGAACAAGAATCAGAACAAGTATCAGAACCAGTATCAGAATTAGTATCAGAACCAATATTAGAACAAGTATCAGAATGCCTATTGGGGCTACTCCTTTCACTTTAGTTTATGGGTCCGAAGCGGTACTACCTATTGAGGTTGAAATCTCATCACTAAGAATCAGAATGCATGGTCTAGTAACTGATAATGACTACAGAGTGTCTAGGTTGCAAGAACTTGAACTACTAGATGAGCGCAGACAAGCAGCATATGATCATCTCAGAGTATATCAGAAGAGAATGTCTAGAGGCTACAACAAGAAAGTTAGACACAGAGAATTTCAAGTTGGCGATCTAATCTTGAGAAAAAATCTTAAAATCAATCCCATCGAGAATGCAAGGGGAAGTTCGAACCCAACTGGCTGGGTCCCTTTGTAATCGCTGCTACTTTGGGCTCTAGCACCTATCAACTCTCAACGACTGAAGGAGAACAGCTTTGAGAACTAATCAACATTCTCCATCTGAAGAAATTCTACACCTAAGGCATTCAGTCTATGGTAAAATGTCCTGAAAAAAAATTATTATAAAAATCAGAAAAAGTCCTGAAAAAATGAACATCTTGGTGAAAACCTAGCAATAGGCACCTTGATGATTCACAAAAAAATAAAAAAAATTGAAAAAGTACAAAAAAATTGAAAAAATAAAAAAATGAAAAAAAAAAAAAAAAAAAAAGTGCCTTGGTGAAAACCTGGAAACAAGCGTCTTGGTAGCAAAAATAGAATCTCTGCCAAGATGGTAAAAACCCAGAAAATGGACGCCACTTGTTTCAAAATGCTACATCTATCAGTGCAATCTTGGTCTTTTCTAGCTTTTAGTTTTGCTTTAGTTTGTACGTATCTCCCAGTTTGTTTCTGCATTTCTAGTTTTCAATAAGTCAGTTTGTACACCACTCAGCTCAAGCGTCTGTATCCTATCAATGCTTAACACTTGGGGGCAATCAATGTTATATCCTATGCCCTCTAGTATATCTTAGACATATTATATCCAGTTAGAGTCCTTTAAAGCTTCATGTGAGTCAGTCAATCAGTCTTGTCTCCAGAAAGGATTTTACATCTACAACAACAATCAAACACAAACTGAAAACAATTATGCTTTTCATGCTTTTATCTCCTTGTATGCTTACTGATTCGCATTGAGATTTTTGCATATTGTGTCCCTTCGAGCTCTTCGATGATGTCCTTTGCAGGATTTAGAGAGTGATGACTGGGGGCATAATCTTTTCTTTGTTTTCTTCTTGTATGTGAAAATCTAACAACTTTGGAAATTCTAGATTGAAATGGTGTCCGACTGTAAGAGCCTCTATCTCGAATTGGATGGCCATGCGTACCTCGACCATTGATACCCGAAAAATTCAAGGAAGTTTGATCTAACTATTGTCTTTTTGAGTAAGTTCTTTCTCCTACTATGAAACATGATCTTACCTAAGGATGTGAATGATAAAAGGTCACTACGGGTAATTCACATTGAATTTAGAATAATCTCTTAGCTGTTTGATGTGTTTGTCATGCAAAGAGTATTCCGGTCATCACGATGTTTATGTTTTGATACTTGTACAAATTGCTATATTAAAATGGACATGATATTTAGGTCATCCTAGTATTTGTGCCTTGGTGCTTATATCTAATCTGACATTCCAAAAATAAAATCAATATTCATATATTCATGGTTGTTGACCAGTGGGTTTTGTATTGATTCTTGCGCATACAAATCAATATTCATATGTCTATGGTTTCATAGCTAGTGGGCATTGTATTGATTTATCTGGTTACCTAAAAGTTCAATGATGATAACAAATCGACACATGATCAGTGACTAGGTCCTAGGTCTTAGGTCACATTTCATTTTTCATCTTTGCATGATCTCACAATAATTAAATGAACTTCAATGCTTAAACAATTCTCCACTCGCATCTTCAAATCTAACAAGAGCTGAATCTCACACGAAGGTTCCTCCAACTAAACAACAAGTAGAATCTTTTTTCGGGATCAAAATCAAAATTTAAAATCATTCATATTATTAACTACTTGCATAATCAACCTTCAATCATCACAGAAATCTAGTATTCAACTTAACTGATTATCGAACATCAAACTATCAAAATTTCAAACTTTTAACTATGGTCAACTCATGGTTTAACCTAGTCAAACTTGGTCTATAGGACCTCTAAACGATGTAGAATGTGTTCCTAGACATGTTTAACCACTTCTCAAATCAATTAACATGCTTCTAAACTCTCAACGCTGACTTTTCTTGTCAGATTTCAATTTTAATCCTGAAGGGGGCATGGTATTACACATCATTCAAAGTCTGTAATCAAATTTGAAATCATATCTTTATGGAAATCATATCTTCCTCAGTAATCAAGACAACAACCACGTCTAGTTACTGATTCATCAAAATTCCTCATCACTTGGGGCAAATCAATCATCACTCGGTGCATATCAGATTCATCAAGATCCATATCAATCTGGTATCCTCCTAATCTTGTAAACTGTATCAGTTTTTGCAACCATCAGATCATAGTGTTATTTCCTTGGTTCTTCGGCAACTGAAGGGTTCAGATGTGATACCTGCTAGTTCTGCTAAGACAATCGAGTCCAGAACCAGTCACTCACTTCTTCGCAATCATAAAGTTTGGAATCAGGCATTTTGACATTTTTTTTTGCAATCCTCGGTTCATCGCTGCTACAGTGAACATTATCTTTGGTCATTCAGGACCTGTTATCTTCATATCAAATCTTTCAATCAGCTTCTGTCTCATATCAATTATCAATTTCAAATCCATTTCATATCTCTATCAAACACAGACTGTCTTTGAACCACTGCGCTTCGCACAACAATTCAAAGAGGGGCAAAATGTAATACCCCAAAAGTGGGCTATAAGTTCATTAACCTCCTATATCGACACATCGAACAAAATCGACATCAAAGTCCTAACCTAAGGCACATCTAAACATCATCGAATCCTAATTGATTATCTTAAATTCTGCATCGGGGAATATTCTTAGTAATATTCCTAATTATCATAATTATCTTTAATTTAATGATTATTTGGTGATAAATCTAATTTATCCTAAAGTTTGATTAATTAAATATTCTAAATATTTAATTAATTAAATTTAATTCTGCCACTTAATTATTTAATTGAATTTAATTATATTTATTTCTAAATATTATTATTTAAATTTGACAATAAATCAAAATTCTTATTATTAATTGATTAAATTAATAAAAGCAAGTTGTCATATTTAATGATATTATTTTTGAATAAAAATTTGATTAAATGATTGATTAACCCATAAATCAATTATTTAATTTCAAAAATCAATTAAGTTGAGCATAAATCACTTTATTTATTTAATTAATTCATAATTATTATGCACATTCAAAAGAAACAGTTAAACTCCAAATTAGAAAATCAATGCAAAGTGTTGACTTTTTAGAACTCAACATCCTTTTGGAGTTCAAAAAGCTGATCTAAACTCTAATTTGAGTTAAAAAGTTGTTTTTGCATGATTTGCATATTTTTGTGAATTAAATTATCTTTATTATCAGATAACTCAAAAATCAAGCTGAGTTAATCTGAGTGATTTATGGCTTTTTTTCATACACCTCCAAAGCCCTAGATTTTTATAAATTAAGGCTTTAGCTCATCTCAAATCATCTCATAATTTTGCAAGCTTACTTTGCCAAAGTCATCTACGAATTGCACAACTATTTTGGAGAATTGGAATTTAGAGAATCAAAGCTTATTGCGAATCAAGGCTATTGTGAGATCAATTTGTTTTTTTTACATTCATTTAGATTCTTTTTCATATCATTGTTAGATCATTTAGCATATCATAGCATATCAGTTTTACATATCATAGATTTCATATCATTTTTCATCTTATTGCATAGAAAATATCCAAAAAAAATATAAATTACTTTGCATTCATATTTCATATCAGTTTTTCATTCAAATCCTTCATTTAGGTGTCGTCTAGGTCACTGATCTCGATAGAAATCTGAGAACATCAATCTCGCACCTATTAGAAGGCAGTAGATCGCTTGGTTAGATTAGATTTTAATTTTGCACGATTTTGATGTTTTGCTAACCTCTAATATTTTACTGAAGTGTTGTGTCTATAGAATAGGTACAATTTTCACACACACAGTACCCGCCAATCTTGAACTTTACTAGGCACTATTCACTGACCATGACCTTGTGGTCATCCTGCACCTAGGCAATCCGATATGGATGTGGGTGTTTCTGTCTCTTGAGCTTCAAATTTGTCACCATCTCTTCTGACACCAAATTGTCAATGCTTCCACTATCAATAATCACATCACAGCATTTGCCCTCACACTTGCATCTAGTGCGAAACAGGCTCCTCCTTTGTTCAGGTTCATTCTCACCACTCAGTAGGACTCTTCTGTTAATCAACATTTCTCCTCTTTCAGCATCTTCTGAATTTGATGATCTGGCATCTTCATCTACATGTGCAACTCTGGCCTGGCCTTCATTCCTCCTGTCTATCCTTCCTTGGCATTGAGGACATTCAAATGCCCTATGGCCTTCTTCTCCACAGTGAAAACATGTTCCACGGAAGCCTCCTCTTCCTGAACCTTGTCCTCTTCCTCTTCCTCTCTGATCTCTATTATTCTGATCTTGGAAATGATTGGAATTATTTCCTCTCTGATTTTGACTACTACTGACCTCATCCTTCTTTTTTGAATCTTCATTTCGGCCTCCATATGACTGTCCACTTGATCATCCACCATGACCTTGTCCATTTTGTCTACTCTAGAACTTCTTGTTTAACTTTTTCTCCACTTTTAGAAAAAATTGGTATGCCTCTTCAATACTATTCATTCAAACCAGATTCAGCTCCTCCTGAATGCTTGGCCTCAACCCATTAAGGTAACGAGCAACTTTCTTCTTATTAGCTTCCACATGGCCTGTTCTGATGAGGATTTGATAGAACTCCTCTGTATACTCCTGAACAAATCTTCCTGCTTGCTTCAAACTTTGCATCTTCTTCAGTAGGTCAAGCTCATAATCAACAGGGATGAACTATCGCTTCAATTTATCCACCATCCGATCTCATCTTGTGATTTTATCTTTACCTCTTCTATTTCGCTCCAATTGAATCTCTTGCCACCAGATCTTCGCATGACATTTCAATCTAGCCTTCACGAATTTGACCCTATCAGGGTTCTCAATATCTTCATACTCAAAATATTCTTCACATTCATTGATCCAGTCGATCAATTCTTCTGGGTTAAGATTTCTAAAAAATGTCAGAACCTCGATCTTAGGTCTTTTTTCAATTTTGAAAATGGCTCGAAAAAGTCTTTCTTCTTCTCGATTCAAAATTTTGCCTTCTTCTTGATCATCATTTCCTTCTTCGGTTTCATCCTCACTTTTATCTCTAACATTAAGATTCATTCCTCTGTGAATCTCTTCTTGCAGTGCTCGCACTTGTCTCTAGAGTGCTCTAACCTTAGGTGTTACAACACCAGCTCTTCCACCACATTCCCTTCATGGAGGCATTTTCATGATGCGTGCTGAAACCCTAACCATGATCTTGGTGCAAACTACTTCACAGTCGGTGATCTATTTACACAGAAACCCTAACCCATGATCTTGGTGCAAACTACCTCACAATCGATGATCTATTTACACACTCAGGAACTCTTGCTCTGATACCACTTGATGAAGGGTGCTCCCCTTAATACCACAAACACATAATAGAAATAGAGAAACAACAACAATATGCAAGAAAAGAAAACTGGCTTCTTATTATCTCCATAAATGTGGAATTACAAACTTTTAGAATTACAATATGCAAAGCCACATGGGCATTCCCTTACAATATTCTGTAGGATAAAGTCTTGAATCAATACCTAGAACTGCCCTAGACAACACTACGGGTCTTCTTTATATAGGCATTTTCCACCACCCGAAAAGGTTCCAGAAATTTAGCCCTTAGGGCCGACCAAACTTAGAATTATTTTATTTTTCAATTTATTACATCAAAGTCAGCTCAAAATAACTTTTGAAACCCGAACAGAAATTTTGAAGGAAAATTATTTTTCACCATTTCAGGTGACCTGACTTTCGGGGACCATAAGTCATCACCAGTTGACCCGATTGACTATTATAACCCCATTTCAGAAAGGCCACGAAGCACTCTACAGGCTTAACTTGCGCAAGTGCTTGTCACCCAAATTTTTGACCTCATCCGGAGCCTCTAAAGCCTTCAAAACTGAGTTCAAAGTTTATCTACCCTGCTGCCAATACCGAAAATCTTCAATATCTTCAAAACTAGACCTGATCTAGCCATGAAACTTTACTGGCAGGCTGATATGACTGAGATGAACCTCCACATGTAAAATCAGAACATTCTGAGATTTACGACCAACTTACTAAAAATAGCAAGTTTTCATAAATAGTAGCTCTGCACAAGATAGCCCTTATTGAATACAAAAATGTAAATATTTTTGGGTGATGCAAGATTGCTCTTACACCCAGGATGCTCCTACATCACCTTCTTTCAAAAATGTTGGCATTTTGTAGGAGATGAGATTACAGAAGCACAAGAGGGAGTAAGAAATATAGGTAGTATGCTCAAAGAAGTCAATAACACCTTCTTAGCTCTTATTCCAAAAAATGATAAGGTAGAAACCTTTGATTACTTTAGACCAATATCTTTATGTAGCATAATTTATAAACTACTCACAAAAACTTTGGCTAACAGACTACAAAAACTGCTACCCTTCCTAATCAGCGAAGAGAAAACAAGATTTGTCCCAAGAAGGTCTATATATGCTGGAGTCATTATTTCCCAAGAATCCATTCAGTCTATCTAGAAAATAAGGAACCTAGTATGTTAATTTAGTTAGATAAAAGCATATGATAAGGTACAATGGCACTTCCTCTATAAGCTCCTCGAAGCTTTCGACTTCTCCAAGAAATAGATATCTAATTTATGAATGTATTTCCTCTCCTAGAATATCCATTTTGGTAAATGGAACCCTAAAAGGCTTTTTCAACATATTTAGAGGTCTGAGATATGGGGACCCCATTTCCCCTTTCCTATTTATAATCATGACAAAATCTTTAGGGAGATATATAACTAGAGCTAGAGAAGTAAACACCCTTAAAGGGATCAGAATTATAGGTGATCTAGAACCTGCCACACATCAATAATTTGTAGATGATACCATGTTATATAGTCATGGGGATAAGAAAGAGGCCTTAGCATTTAGAGACATACTTGATTCATATACCAAGGCCACAGGGCAGGAGATAAGTAAGGAGAAATCTAAAATTTTCTTCTTCAACACAGATAATGATATGGAAAAGGAAATTTGTGAAATTCTAAACTTTAAAAGGGGGGAACTATAATGCAAATACTTGGGATTGCCCTTGGAGAAAGTTTTTAGATCCACAATATTATGGGACCAGATAATGACAAAAATTAAAAACAAGATAAAATCCTAGAAGGGTAAATGAATCTCATCAGCAGGGAGGAAACTCATGATAAAATTAGTACTATCTGCAATGCCAATCTATCAGCTTTCCTATATTGATCTCCCAATAACTAGAGGGGAGGAACTGAATAGATACCTGAGAACTTTCTTTTGGTAGGGAACAAGTAGATAAGAAGAAAATAGCACTTTTAGCATGGGATAGGGTATGTAGGCCACATGAATAAGGGGGGGCAAGAATTAAAAACATCAAAGAGAAGAGTAAAGAAATAGGAGCAAAGTTAATAAAGAGAATGCATAAACACCTGCACTTGAAGTGGGCTAAAATCATGTACCACAAGTAGTTAAATAGTAATGATCCTACAAGTATTTTTAGGACTTCTTCTCTCTCAAGGGGATCAAGGATTTGGAACTTTATGCTGGAATGTAGAAATACCATCACAAAGAAACTTACCTAGAACCTAGGTTGTGGAGGACAAGCCCTATTCTGGTTAGACTGTTGGGGAGGATACAAAGCAATAGAAAAAATGTCCAACCTAGAGAGCTCAAAGATAATCTTGGAAGCAAGATGGGGAAAACATGTTAGAAAATACATAAAGACAATAAATGGGGACATTAATAAAGATATGAGTTGGAAATATTTAGATGATAGTAATATCCTAGAGAGAGAAAGAGAAGAGTTAATCATGATTCTAAAAAGAAGGAATGTAACCTTTCATCATGGAGAGGACAAACTAATATGGAATGGCTAAAAAATTGGTGAATATAATACCAAGGAGGGTTAAAACTACTTAATAGGGAAGCAACTAAGACCAAAAACAAACCTCACACTAGAGGTGTGCTAGAATAAAGAATGTTTTCCTAAGGCGAGATTGTTCTCGTGGTTAGCACTACAAAATAAAATCTTAACAATGGACATCTTTAGAAAAATGGGATATGTTGGACCAAGTAGATGCCCTCTATGTAAGAAGGAAGAAAGTGCAGATCACATACGGTTAACCTATAAATTCTCCCACCAGTGCTGGAATTGTCTCCACAACAAATTGGGTTAGTATTCAGGGATATCAAGAACAATACTAGCCATATTACAGGCTTGGCCCTTGAGAAACATGGGATGTATATATATATGACTATGCATTGTGGCACCATTCATTATAACATGGGAGTTATGGAAGGAGAGAAATAAGTGACTATTTAAAGATAAAAAATATGAGCTCTGAACAACTCACCAATAATATGGAAGCATCCATTATTGAAATTATAAATTGTAGGATTGTGAACAGGCAAAGTGTGGGGGTAGAAATGACCTACTGGGATGAGAATATGAGAGGTAAATGTATTGGCTTGAAAATACCTCCCTTTATAGGGTTGGGAGCAGAGGACAATAAGCTTAAGAGGGAAGGATACAGGTGGCAACTGCGAAAGAGAGGTTGGTTCAAGCTTAAATTGATATAGCCTCAACGGGAAACCCAAGACATGTAGGCAAAGGCTACTCTATTAACCATTCAGAAGGCTTATAAATTGCAAAGTTAGTGAAGCCTATAGGTACTGAAACTAATAATATGGAAATAATCATGGCCCTTGTGGAGGGGTTGTTGATGTGTAAGGAGAAAGGGATAGAAAAGTTGGCAGTTGAAGGGGATTCAACCATTGTGATCAATGCTCTAAGAAAAAGAAAAATTCCGAATTGGAGATTAAATTTGATACTATCAAGAGCACTTCACATATCTCTTTCTTCAAAAATATTGCCTTAAATCATATCTATAGGGAGGGCAACTTTAGAGCTGGTCAATTAGCAAATAAAGGGGTTAATGGAGAAACCATCAGGTAGAACTAGGAAGATGACTATAAAGGATTAATATAGACATTTTAAAATATCTATCCTGGTCAATGATTCAAGTGATAACAATAAGGGAGAGAGAGAGGCCTCATGACAAAGACCCTACCATACAAATTGACAAAAAAGTATATATATAGATGAATATAACAATACATATACAAATGGGTATATATACTCCAATATAGATATGCATGAGTATATGGCCATATGAATTTAACCATATATTGATGCATGGACATATAGTGGTAGAGATTCATATTCATATATTAGTATAAATACTCATTCTGGTGTATTTTGATACTTACATGGGCTCTTTTTAGAAAATAATTATCAAGTTTTGTCTATTATATTTTATTCTCATTATTTTGATTTAATATATATATATACACACGCACGCACGCACATACACACACACACATTATTACTGTTTTAGATTTATATTTTTAATAATTTTAATTTTTTAAATATATAAATAAAACCCATATATAAGATAATAAAAAATTATTAATATATATATATATACACATATATCGGCGGATATTGATCATCGATCTAGGTTATTGATCTCGAACGGTGGACATACATTCTTATACATATACATATACATATACATATATGTATATGTATGTGTATGTGTATGTATATATGTATGTGTATACATATGTATGTGTATATGTATGTATACATATGTATGTGTATATGTATATGTATACATATACATATATGTATGTATATATGTATATATATGTATACATTATACATACATATATATCCATATATATATATATATAATTTTTTATTATATATTTAATAAATTATTATATATATAGACACGCACACACACACACACACATATATATATATTGTGGTTATATATTTATATAGTCTTAATTTTTCTTTAATTAATTTGGTTCATTTTTTTCTCTGATCTCTACTCCTTTTATCCTGTCCATGATCATTCACTTATTTCTCATACTTATAACATGTTACTGGTAACTAGGCAATAATTATTCTCTTTCAAATAAATAAATTTAGATATGTTACCTCATTAATTAATTAATCATTGTGAATTTGTAACATCATCAAAAGATGTTTAGAGGTAATCTTGTACTGGGAACTATCAAATCTTCAATTTCATTACACCGAGATATAGTTAGATTTCAAAATGTACAACAACAAGGATATTTCAGATGCAAAAAAATTTGTCATTTGGTATACAAGTTCTCTCTACTCATTTATCAATACTTCATGAAATGGGTAAGTGTTTATATCCCTAAAGTGTGTGAGCTTTAAAGGAAAACTCACTAATGATGGAAGATCATAATGAGGACAACTACGTGGTAATTAAGGCTTATATAAGGAATTATGAAAAGAGTCATTTATAGCAATCTGGTAAAAATTTGGCACTTCTCTGGTATGAGCTAATTTCAATTCAGGATGGACACTTCAATAAAATTGGGTTGCAGGAATAGGCAGATGGTGATAACAAGTGTCGTTATAGAGAATCATCTGGAAAGAATTGTCAAATTCCCTCATGAACTTGTTATAAGAGTCATAATAAAAATATTTGGAAAAGATTTTATTTTGAATGAAGATAGGACTAGAGCTAACTCTAATATCACATCCATGTTTTTAGCCTTAGCTATGTTCTGAAAGAGACGGAGAGGTGATTAGGGGAATTTGCAAAAGCATATTTAAAAGCTTTATTATGGTAAACCTGAATATAGTTCTACTTAATATTTGTGATGACCTCACTATTCCTAAGCCTAAACATTATGGTAGGGTATTGTGGAGGAATAAACATGTGCCTAAATTCCCCATCTTAAAAATAGAGGAATGGGATTAGTTTCAAACTAGAATACCAGAGATAGCCCGCAATCTAAATTTTTGGCTCTTTCATATTAAGAGGTTCAATAACCATCAATGGTTTTCTTAATATTAGATGGAAGAAGGGATTATTGGATATGAAGAGGTCATGGATATATACCCAATACTTTTTTCTTAGATGGTGATCTAGACAAGGAGAGAAAGATGGATGAAGGTAGCAACAGAGCTCAGAGAGGAAGGAAGGTTGGATGTAAGAGGAAAGGAAAAGATACTGAAGAAAATTGTCCAAGCGAAAGATGCTCAGGAGATGACATGAAAGGAAAATGAATTTTTATTCAGGATTAGGCCTTGGGGGGTTGAGACCAGTTTGTTATTTTAGTAGTGATGATATAGTTGATGTTAGGTTTAGATGTATATCCGAGAACTTTTAATCATTTCTCTCTTTTTGTGGTGTTATATGACTCGTGTATTTTTTACTAAATTATGGTGGGTAGTATGTTATTCTTAAAAGACTTTGAATAAAAATATATTTACTCTTAAGATATATCAGTTATTGCTGATGATGACAACTTTATACTAATTATTATGGGTATGTTTCTTGTCTATCTATGTTATTTTGGTTATTAGTGTTAGTATATAATGTTATCTTATATAATGGTTTTGGTTAAATTTTTTCTAAAATTACTCAAATTTAACTTATTTATATTTTTGCTTTCTTATCTTTTATTTTTATTTTTATTTTTGTTGTTATATATATATACATACATACATACATACATACATACATACACATATACATATACATATATATACAATTATATATAATCGTATATATATGATTTTATATATATATATATATATATATATATATATATATATATATATATAATATACGGTTATATATGTAACCGTATATATATACGATTATATATATAATTATATATACAGTTATATATAATCATGTATATATACATGATTATATATATAGTTATATATATATCATATATATATACATATATACAGTTATATATATAATTATATATATAACGATTATATATATAATTATATATATATATACGATTATATATATAATCGTATATATATATAGTTTTATATATATATATATATATATGATTTTTATATATACATATACGGTTATAACAGTATATATATATATGTATATATATATAACTGTATATACATACGATTATATATATACGATTATATATATATAACCGTATATATACAGTTATATATATATAATCGTATATATACAGTTATATATATATAATCGTATATATACAGTTATATATATAATCGTATATATGTATATACAGTTATATATATAATCGTATATTATATATATAACCTCATATATATACGGTCGTATATATGGTTTTATATATATATATATATAGTGAAGCTTCACTTTAGATCCATCATAACTTTTTTATTATCAATATAATAAACCTAGTAATTGATTTAAAATTTTAATAAATTTATATGATTTTATCTTTTTTATAAAAATATAATTATAGTAGATGATGAGACTTAATATTTGTCTAATATTTTTCATACACAGGATGTTGACTGTCGATCTTATGATATATTATAACTAACATTAAAATAAATAATTTAAATAAATACTGAGATGTTGCAATTTGGGTATATATGTTGTTATGAATTGTTTAGAAAAATAATTAATCATAATTTGAATTAATTGTTGTGATGTAAAATTTTATAAAGGTTAAATGTTAGGTGATGAAATATATTGATGGATTTTAAGACATTCTTATGAGAATTACTTGATGATTTGGTTACTTGATTGTATGTCATATAAATGATTTTAAAATGACAAAAGTAATATTTATGTAAATTAGATAAAACTACATCACGAATTATATAGATCTGGAATGATTAGTGTGGCATATGAGTTAATGAGATTATATTTTTCTAATTTAATTTATATATGTTTATTTGAAAGTAATGATTAAAATTATGATGAAAGATTATAGAGACTAAAAGAATATATTTCGTGTGTTAGATAATTTTAATGGTAATGTTGATTTTGCATTTTGAATTTTGATGACTATACTTATTGAGGTTACTGATGTTTAAATTAAGTGTGCAGGATTATGACTATAAAATTTTATTGGAGAACCATGACTAACCCCAATGTGAATCTTGTAAAGTCAAGGTTGCGTCTATTGAAGAAATAAAACTTTATAATATATTTTCCTTCGTATAGTGTATAGTGTGTATTTTATCTGCATTTGCATTTATTAAATTATGTGATTAATAAGTGGACTTGTCAAATGTGTTGTGATGTGTTATGTAGTGCTTATTGGCACACTTGTAAAAATGATGTGGCATGGCATGTCCACTTAGAAAATTTGAAGACCCACCTTTTCCACTAGGTACTTAGCTCTATTCTCTATAAAAATTAATTGATTTGTGAACCCAAAGTGGAGTCATACCTATGAAATTTATATGTAATCTTAACTGAGCTTTTTAAGAGATTATATGGCCACCTAAAGTTGAGTTTAACATATTTTTTACTAACTCACTTCATATACCTATGGGTTATGGGAGTTTTTGACTATAAGATATCTTATTTAGACTTTAGGAAGCTTTCAAAAAGTTATTTATCCAAGATGGCCAAAAATCATAATGAAAAGTATGACCTTGAAAAAATTACATTCTTTAAGAGGAAAATCTTGTCTACTTTTTATGTCACTATCTTTTAAAGAATATTTATTTTAGATATGTGTGAGGGTTTAGGAAGAGTGACCAATAAGAGCTCACACTTCTTTCTAGGATGGGAAAATAAAAAAATTTTAAATATAAAAAAAAAATTAAAGAGATTTTTTCTCAATCACCCACTCTCTAACTTTAGATACTATTAAAAGATTTAGGAGAAAAGAAAGGAAAGACAAAAGAGAAGGGCTCTATTTCAATATTCATTATCATGACTTATATTGCAAAATTGATAGCTCTCAAGTTTTACACTTTTTTTTATGGTGTCTTGCTTATGGCTTCCATGAAATAATGAAGAAAGATTGTTCATGTTTATGTTATATAGTGTATGTTTTTACTAGTATGTTAATTTTGTAATATGAAGTGTTGTTATGTGAAGTAAAAATTTGCATGCATTTTTTTATCATTTTGTGTGTTATTTAAAGAATTCTTGTTCAAAGTCTTACTCACCCTTAAGAGGGAAGAGTAGCTTTGTGGGTGAAGGGAGTTTGACAACCCTCTTGGTGTAGAGTCTTTGTCCTTAGGAGAGGGATGCAACATAGATTATGGGTCCATGGTAGGTTAGTAACATTGATATACTTTGGGGTCATAAAATTTTTGGTCATATTTGGTTGATTTGTTTTGGGTTGTAAAGAGAATTTATGTTGCTCTTATATAGAAGAAATGAAAAGTTATGTTGATTTTGTGTAAAAGAGTTATTATTTTGTTGAAGACTTGCATTTCATCTCTAGCCTTGTCTCTCATTAGGTACTTGGTCCACCTTCACCTTTACAAAGCTTTATTTCAAGCTCTTTCATTTAGTCATGTGAGGGTGTAATTATGTGTATATTATATTTGAATGTGGTTTCATTTGGCTTCATGCATACTCGAATTAGCATTGGTTCTCCTAATTCGATGGTGGCCTCTTAGAAACCTAAGATGGAAGGTGAGTTTTTCATGACCATCCTACAAAACTTTTTTTTGCAGGTCCTTGAAGCATCTTATTTTCATGAAGAAATTGTAAAAAAAGAATATGCTTGTGTTGGAAGAGTTTTGGTTCTCTTAAAAATATTTAAAAAAATATTTCTTTGTTAAGTTCTTTTCAAAAAATATGATGTTTGTATAAGTAGATGTAATATATGTATTTTTTATTTGAAGTTAGGTGTCTCAATTTCAGTGCATAAAAATAATTTGAAGTTATTGTGTTATAAAAGAATCTATGTTAACATGACATTATAAGAAGATTTAAATAATTGTGCATTTTGGTATATTTTTGTGTTTCAAAAAAGATGAAATGTAAAAGAAAATTATATTAGAAAATTTTCTTGTATGTAAATGTTGATTGTTGGTTTAGGGACAGATTTGATTCTAATATAGTTTCATTATTTTTTTTAAATAGAAAAATATTTTAGTTTACAAAAGAAATAAAGCATCTTACTTTTAAAAGTTATTTATCTCTTATTCTTGTTTGTAATAAGCATCTAATTTTTAATAAAGTAATTTTATTGTGTTTTGCCTAGCAATAAATTTTTGAGCATCACATATATATAGTTATATATACAACCATATATATATACAGTCGTATATACAGTTATATATATGTATATATATATACATATATATAATCATATATATACAATCGTATATATATAACTGTATATATATAATGATTATATATATATATATAATCATTATATATATATATATATAATCGTTATATATATGGTATATATACATGGTTATATATAATTATTATATATATACTGTTATATTTTTATTTATGTTTGGTCAAACTGTCTAATAAGTTATACATTTTTTATTGTATAAAAAGAAAAATAAATAGTGAATAATAAGATCTCACACCCGCACAACCAACACAGATTAGTGGGCAATATACATTATCTCTTGTTCAATCTTTAACAATTTAGATTCTATTTCTACAAGGAAGAGATCTTCATTAGCTTATAAAAATACTTTAAAATTGTTATGTTATATAACTTTACACCCGCTTTGTGCAAAGATCAAACTTTTTTTATTTTAGTCTTCTTCTTTTATGCCCTCTAGCATGAAAAAATTTAGCAAACAACTGTTCAAGAGTTGTTGGTCTACTCCATCAAGCGCTTTGCAAACTTTTAAGTAAATATCTTTTGTAACTATCATGCGGACAATTTCGAGACGTAAAACAGATGACCCAAAATCTGTATAAACGGTTAGAATAAATATGTTATCAACTTATCATCATGCACATGATCATTGATCCAATAATCACCTTATAAAATCATGATCATAGACATCTATTCATTCTCCTTACCTTTGCTAAAGATCTTTTGCAGCTATTTTTTAAAAATTTCATCAAAGTCTTCACCTTTTCACAACGACTATATATATGTCATGCCCAAAAGTTAAACAAAATACAACTACAATTTTTTTTACAATTCACTGATTTAACTAAAAGTACACATACGTAAACTAAATTTTTTAAAATTTTATACATTTCAGCACTAGCATTCAATGGACATGCAAAATAATGCAGAAGAATATGGTTTACCAAATTCGTCATGTGTTTTCAAATATGTCATTGGGGTCCAACCAAAAGAAGTTTGACTAGGTTTGACTAAAAGTCAACTTCACGAAATCACTTCCAAACTATTCTATAGGGTTCCATCAATTGCTAGCTTCGATCGATATGATAAATGAGGCAATTGACTAAAGTCAACCCAAGTTGACCAAAAAGTCAACCATACATAGATATACGTGAATCTAGGTTATATAGGTACTAAACTCATAAAGAAAGTTTTTGGCAAATAAATTAAGAAAAATTATCTAAGTTTGACTAATAGTTGACCAAAAGTCAACAGTGCTTGAATTTGGTCAACAAGTCACTAAAAATATAAAATTTTATATTTGACGATATGAAAACTTCATTACGATCTTAACAATACAATTACGTTCACTTTATAATATTAAATTTAATAATATATGTTATATTTTTTAATTTAATTTAGTTAATTTAATTAGCTACAAACTGTACTAATTAAATCAACTAATAAATTAAATAAATAATCTAAACCCAATACTAACTATTTATATGTTACCCTAATGTAACTCATTTAATCTATAAAAAATGACCCTAACTAAAAAGACCAATTCTTTTATATCCAAATAAATAAATAAAATAACTTACTTTACAAATATTAAATATTTTAAAGAAATATCTAATTTGTCTCTCAAATCTAATATCATTAGATAAATTCTTAGAATAAAACAAATTCACTTTAAACTAAAATCTATTT